>MJUT01004951.1:461792-473555 GCA_002080005.1 Gigantidas platifrons
AAAAAAAAGTACGGGAAAAAAAAAGTCCCTTCGGGTGACCGTCGGTATCCATGGTACTTGTACTATTTCATTTTCCCTAACCCCCTTTTTTTTCCTTCATTTCCCCATATCCCCTTTTTTTCCTTCATTTCTCCCCGCCATTTTTTCCATTCCCCCGCGAAAAAAAGAGAGTGTTATTATAGACTCATGATTTCAAGCTTCTGGTCTGCGCAGACCGGATGCGCAGAAAACAAAATTGAGTCTATAGTAACACTCTATTTTTTCCTTTTCGCTCGGGTTCTAATGAAACTGGTACTTTAATACTTAATTTAAATTGTTTGTATTAGACGGTAAAAGAAACAGTAATATTTTAAGACATGAGAAGTTACATTATTTACTTTAATATACATGTACATTTGATATTAATTTCAGTGACGTAAACGGACCAGGACTACCACAATGGCCTGAATATGATATCCCAACAAAACTGTATGCTCTGTTAGATCTAAATGTTACTATACATAGAAAATTGTATGAAGATCGAATGAACTTCTGGTTATCTCGGACGGCACCACAACAATCATCGACACCTTGTACCAGCGAAAAGTGTATTTTCGGATGAAACGAAACATAGATTTTTGATCAGTTTAATGTCACGAACAAAAATAAAAGATTTAACCATACCAGCTGAATATTTCATTGGAACATGCAAGCTATATCAACTTTTATCAGAACTGATATACTTTTGGAAATAGAAATAAATTATAACTTCAAAGAACGGTTGGGCGTGAGTTTAGTTTATAATCGTTTTATTTTATCAATGATATGTAAAGAGGATCAGACACACGTTTTACCAACTTATGGAGTTTTCTCCTATGTATGCAATTATCATTACATTATATTGAGAAAGCACAAGAAAACACGAACAATACAATTTTATCATATATACTTATAGGACGAACGCCAGATTATCATTTTGAGCCGACAATAATGATTTTACATATAATTGATAAGCTGTTAATTCAAATGGATAATATTTATTTTCTCAGTTGGGAATTTTATTGCATATGATTGCTGATAAGAAGTGACGACATTTGAAATAACAATACCAGGATAAAAATGAGTTGAGAAATCTAACGAAAGATGAATATTTTGCAATCTGTAATATTATTTAAAAGAATAAGTCGGAAATATTTCAGTCTCCTGTTTCTCATTTCCAAAGACAGTTCAATGTAGGAATCATATTGTTTACCCATTGATGGTTCAACATGGAATAAAATAATTATTTGCCATATCAGATATGTTTGTAATATCTAAATTGTTTTAATTGAGAGGATCTTTATGGTGTAAAAGAAAGTATATTTGTCATCTAGAATTTTACATGTTGGACATAATTATTCATGTCTTCCTTTTTCAATCAGCCAATTATAGTCACTAGTTCTAATTTTTGCTTTAAACTGACTCTTTCTACATGCAGTTAGAAGCACATAAATAGCTTTTGAAGATTTGAATTTGAATTTGAATTTGAATTTTGGTGTTTTAACACCACTTTCAGCAATATTTCAGCTATATCATGGCGACCAGTTTTAGTGGCGGAGGAAGCCAGAGTACCCGGAGAGAACCATCGACCCTGGGCAAGCAACTGGTAAACTTTATCAGTTGCGGTTGCGAGTCGAGTGCACCCTTTTTTGTAATTTACAAGGCTGGATGCGAACCCACGCCGTATTGATGATATGCTTGTATGAGTTGTTAAATCCAACGACCTAACTCATTCAGCCACCCGGGGCCCCTTTTGAAGATTTGAACTTTTTTCATCCAACTTAATGCAGTTTTTTTGCATAATGTTCATCTTTATGGGCTTTAGATAGGACATAATTTTGTTAACCATTTTATTTGTATAACTAATCCAAATTCCAATTTTCTCATATTTTCAAGATATATAGAATTTTTATTTTTAAGCCAATTTTGCTGTGGTTTTTATTCTTTGACTTGATTTTGCTGAGAACGTTCGGTAGTATGTCGACAGTTTACCTCCATCTTTTACCTTTGCTGAGATCAGTCCCTATGAGTATGAGAGGGGATTGAACCGATACATCGGCCCGGGGTCCGGAGAGCCAAAAAGGGCATGTGAATCTCTATTCTTTATTTTTTCATGTTGTTGTTGTATTTTCTACTATTTTCAGTCTATTTAGAAAAATAATTATGAAAAATTCACCTCTGAATTATGTTTGTCATTGCTTTGTATAAAGTATATGTGATCTGGACATTCTGCTGCACAGGAAATAAAGCACTTATGAAATTTTACCAGTGGTTTTACTGGACCTGAAATTGTCAATTTTGAGATAAGTGTCAGCCCTGTCACCGGGGCCCAAAACAGTCTTGTTTCGCCTTGCAAAATTTCTTTTGGAGGCCTTGGCTGAGATAAAATTGTTGAGCAAAAAGCTAATTTTAATGACGTATTCACGAGTCAATAAAGAAAATGATCTATCTATTTTATATTGGTAAAAGGGCTAGAATTAAGGGTTTAATTCCGAAATTACCCATATTTGGACGAAATTATATATACAATTTATATTCATCATCTAATTTGACTTGTTTGGCGAGTATTTTTTCTTTGAATTGATTGTGACCATGGTTTCATGTTGTATTCCAATAGATTTCCTATATCAATTTAGTTATGGTGTTCGAGTTGATCTTGGTTAAAAAAACTGGTGCAGGAGGAAGCTGACTTGTCGACTTGCAGCTGTCGTATCAGGCTGCACGGAGTTGTATATCTGATTCACCCTGCAAAATCTAGCGGACCCCACTTTCTTAGGGGCTACACTCACAACGGGTAAGCTATGTCTTATTTCTATAATCCAGATTGCTTGTAGGCTGTATGACATAGTATCCTACGAGACTATCAATGAATTTTATTTTTCTCAGAAACTAAACATGACTGAAACTGTGTAAATGTACATATAATCACTGGACGACTGGATGGTCTGTTACAAAATAAAAAATGTGCCGATCAAAAACCTAAGATGGCTACCACCACACAACATACATTTGTAGTTTTATTTAGAACCATATGCACTGTAGGGTTATGAAGGCTTTTTCTCAAATACTACAATATTGCTGAGGACAAAACAGCACTCGCATGAATCAATAACCATGTGAGCGATACATGCTCTGTTGAACGAGTCAGTGATTGTTCGTTAGCTCCAAATGAGCAATTTTTTTCTATATCATAATGAGAGCAAGTCTCTACACGGCTCTCCGCCCAGTAGTCTCTACACGGCTCTCCGCCCTGTAGTCTCTACACGCCTCTCCGCCCTGTATTCTCTACACGGCTCTCCGCCCAGTAGTCTCTACACGGCTCTCCGTCCTGTAGTCTCTACACGCATCTCCTCCCTGTAGTCTCTACACGCCTCTCCTCCCTGTAGTCTCTACACGCATCTCCGCCCTGTAGTCTCTACACAGCTCTCCGCCCAGTAGTCTCTACACGCCTCTCCTCCCTGTAGTCTCTACACGGCTCTCCGCCCAGTAGTCTCTACACGGCTCTCCGCCCGGTAGTCTCTACACGCCTCTCCGCCCTGTAGTCTCTACACGGCTCTCCGCCCAGTAGTCTCTACACGGCTCTCCGCCCTGTAGTCTCTACACGCCACTCCACCCTGTCGTCTCTACACGGCTCTCCGCCCAGTAGTCTCTACACGGCTCTCCACCCTGTAGTCTCTACACGGCTCTCCGCCCAGTAGTCTCTACACGGCTCTCCGTCCAGTAGTCTCTACACGGCTCTCCGCCCAGTAGTCTCTACACGGCTCTCCGTCCAGTAGTCTCTACACGGCTCTCCGCCCTGTAGTCTCTACACGCCTCTCCGCCCTGTAGTCTCTACACGCCTCTCCGCCCTGTAGTCTCTAGAACCAGGAGAAAACCACCGACCTGTCGAAAGTCACTGACAAACTTTATCACATAATGTTGTACTCCTCGCCCCGATCGAGATTCGAACTCACAACATCAGTGGTATAGGCACTAATTGCGTAGGTAGTTGTAAATCAAACTATCATACGATCACAGCCACGACGGACCCTCAAATGTTTTGAGATATATTGACAATGTATTTTACAACATATTACACGGACCAAAACGGGTGATGTGGTTCATGTTCCTTCCATGATTTCAGAGTTATGTCCCTGTTTACTTTGGACTGAAAGTGGAGGCATTCCAATCCAATAGATACATTCAATTTTTCATGAAAGATGAAACATATTATATTTTTTTTTTTATATAAAATTCTAAGTCTGCAATATATTATAATTTTAAAGAGGTCGTTTTCCAGATTTGTTTGTAATTATAATTAGATGGGTTTTTTTATTTTGACAATACACTAACATCCTACAACATCACGTTTGTCGTCATTCAAATTTAAAATTTCAATTAGATGGAGATTTTTGTGGATGGAGTTAACTAACAAGCATTTTTTTTTTATAACATTTATGTTTTTCTTGAAGTTTTGTAAAATTCTATATTTTTAACAGAAAATAGAAAGTAATTTTGCTGGACACGTCAATTTGAATAAAGGGATCAAAGGTCACCTTAAATCAGTATATTTTTGCTTATTTTCGATACATGGTAACACTTTGTCAGTGACTTGCGACAGATCGGTGATTTTCACCGGGTCCTCCGGTTTCCTCCACCAATAAAACTGACTGCCACGATACAACTGAAATATTGTTGAAAGTGGCGTTAAACACCATCAAATAAACAAACAAAAACATGGTAAAAAAATTTTGTAAATAAACAAAAATTTGTCCCACCATCTCCCATTGATTTGTTTTTTTTTATATTGTCATATTTATCTGGAAAATTTATTTCATATAAAAAAAAGGATTAAAAAGAAATAATTAACAGGTCAGTTTTTTACCACTAAAACTATACAATATCAAAACTTATTCTGCACCGTTCTGCATAACACGCAAAATAACGTCATATTTATACACAAATTTCAAATTATCTTCAAAATTAAAATTCTTACCATTCCATACTAATATAGCCATATACCGCATACAAATGTAGATACAGCCAAACCTGCCTATGCAGTCACCTGTATTAAAGGGTCATCTTTTTCTTATCCTGTTATAGAAAATACGTCTTTTAAGAGGGCACCTGTCTTATAAGGTCATTTTTTATGTATCCGAAAGGTGACCTCTTAATACAAGTTTGACTGTAATTGTGAAATGTTTTATTTGTTTTTAAAAATCGCTTTTATTCAAATCGAATGCATCTTAAAAACAATTGTCATATTTCATAATTTTATTTCGTTCTCTGACGTTACTCTATTGCAACGTCAGCTTCCCGCAATTTTGTCTTTCTATTGTAACGTCATAATATACTTAACGGCTATTAAAAAAATGGAGGACGTTTGAACTTTTCATCATATAAGTGTACAAAAACAATAAAGATGTCAAATATTCGCATAGGTGGAGGAGATGCAAATAAAATGTCAATTAATTTGCCTCAAGTGAAGAACAATGTTAGATTAATATCGAACAGCAAATCGGCTCCAACTTCCGGATCTACAAACTCAAACACCAGCAAAACTGCCATGAAAAGTAAATTTGCCAAGAATGAAGAATTTGATCCAGAAAAACTCGCCGCAGAAGTACGGTATGCTCAGCTACAAGCAATATTTATGGCCGCAGAAGATAATGGGTTGTTTGGATTAAAAATCGATGAATTTAAACATGCAATGAGGAAAACGGTCGGACACAAGATGACGGATGACGAAATAGAACTGTTATTCATGAAGGTAGATTCCGATAATAATGGAGTTATTGACTGGGAAGAATTTGTTACTTATAACTTAATGGAATACCAGGGTAAAACACTTATGTTTGAAATGATGCGGGGGCAACCATTCCCACCGGAATCTATCCAAATACCCAATCAACACCGTGATACGATCGTTTCTATAGCTTTCTACCCACATATACAAAAAGAGGCAGGTCGTAATTATATAGATCACACTGCCGGTAGATATATCACAGTGAGTAAAGAAGGTGTGTTGTCCATTTGGGACATGAAAATGAAGCATGTAAAAACATACAACAACTTGATTGATGGAGCAGACCGAGCAACTCCGCCATGGTTGCTTGGGCTTGTATGCATGTATAATGTTGGCTTGGTTGGAGTGTCTTCAACCGACCGTGACATAACTTTTTTTGATATGCAAGGTAGTCATTTCCTGCGGCGACATCGTCTTACGGGACTGGACAACTGTATTACATGTATGTCTTATTGGGTTAACTTAAGTGACTTGAACAATGCCATTCTTAGTTGGGGAGATACTTCCGGTAGTGTATATGTTTTTGTATTCAACAAATGCTTACATGGAGGTCTTTTCGGCTTATTTATTGGTAGTGGGAAGAGAAACGATATGATAAATACAAGTGTTCCCGACGTTATTAGAGGATTTTGTAAAGGAGTAAAAGGGTACAGATTTAACAGGCTTCATGGAGACTGGGTACTTATGGTGAGGTACTCACCAGAACTTTCTTCTGTTATCTCATGTTGCCATTCAACGGACACTGCTCTACTCTTGACGTACGTTGGAAGGAAAAAGACAAAAACAAGTTTCAGTGTAACCAAGGGAGTTCTTTGCTTTCATTATTGTCCTCAAAATACCATAATTGCAACCGGTGGAATGGACTACTTGGTCAGAGTATATAATCCGTACGTTAACACTAAGCCTATATTCGTTTTAAAGGTACACAGTAAACCAGTAAGTCATGTTTCCATAAATGATCATAGAAATCAAATCGTTAGCATTGACCAAGGGCTCAACATACGTGTGTGTGACATGAAGGATCAAAGAATCCTGCAGCAGATTAGCGGTCGATTGGTAAAGTTGGGTAGGCATCCATTATCTGCTGTGTACTATAATCCAGTTCTACAAACCCTTATCGTTGCCACAAATCAACTTGCCGTTCTTGAAAAGCAAGAAGAAGAAAAACATATGGCGGAAATCAGATCTCACAATAAACCAATAGTTGCCGTATTATACAATAAGCCATTTAAATATGTTATTAGTGCCTGTCAGGATTCCGTGATAAGTGTCTGGGATTTATATAGTGGTGAAAAAATCATACAAACGGTCAATGCACATGTACGTCGCGAAAGGGGTGTTGAATATCCAGTTGAGATTACAACAATGTCGTTTGATGAGTCACAAAGACGTGTCATTACTGGTGCAAGTGATGGGAGTATAAAAATTTGGAACTTCAACAACGGAAACTGTTATCAGACATTTAATACACCCGACAGACACGATATTACCGGAATTATTCACATTCACAATCAAATATTGGCAACAGGATGGTCGAGACTGGTACATGTTTACATCGACGGCGAGGACGAAGAACTTCGTATAGACTGGAAAAGAAGACATCAGGAAGATATTTTATGTATGTCATATTTGAGTCCAAATATTCTTGCTACAGGCTCGTACGATGGTGATATCGTGGTTTGGTCTCGTGATACAGGTCAAATGTATTGTACACTTAACGCCAGTAAAGGAACCAAGCCCATAACTAGCAAGACAGACAATCGACCAGACGCCAGCTGTGACAACTCGGAACCAATGAATGCTTCAGAATCCATTATTAGCAAGACAGACAATCGACCAGATACCAGTGACAACTCAGAGTCAATGAATGCTTTAGAATCCATTACTATGGAGGAAGTTATGAAACTGAAGACAGGAAGAGTTGGAGATGATCTAGATATGTTGAACATTGTGAAGACAGAGAATCTCTTGTCAAAGGATAACAAGGAATCACGACATATAAACCGTTTATTCGATTCGCCTATAGCTCACCCTTTATTGCCTCTCTTTCATAGCCAAACACATCCACCAGCTGACGAAAAATCCTCAAGCCAAAGCTCCATTAGACCTCCCAGTAGACGTGAAACATACGACGAACTATTTAAACTTTACGAGTCAGCAGTTGAAAGTATCTTATTTTTGGAAACACGCGATCGGGAGAATAGTGAAACTGCCATAATGATGACAAGTGGCGCGGAAGGGTGGATTCGGGCTTGGTCAATTCATTACGAAGGTGGTCTCGTGGGACAGTTTAATGCCGCTCACAAAATCGGGGAAAGCGTGCATACAATGACAACTGATGAAAAGAACCAATATTTGATTACTGCAGACAGCTTAGGTTATATCAAAATATGGGACATTACGGAATACTGCACGAAAATCAAACTATCAAAGTCGGAAAGAGAAATGCGATGGAAGTACCTATGTCAAACTTTCACGTATCTACGATTTACTAATCGTAATAATGGGGCTCCAGATATCTTAACATCAACCAAGAATATGCCAGCGAACATTAACACCAGGCCACCGCCAGTCGCATCACAGCCACAGACAACTTTGGTATGGCCATTTTTGGTTAATTCTTTCCGTGCACATACAAAAATGATTAATAAAATTGATTATGTTGAAGAACACAACCTTCTTATAACCGCTAGCACTGATTGTTCTATTCGCATTTGGACTATCAATGGACTATACATTGGAACCTTTGGAAAACCATGGAAGTCAATCGCACAATATCTTGGTCGTGAACCGACTGCAAATATACATCTACCTATAGATTTGCATCGAATGGGCTCGGCTAGTACGCTCAAAGTGTTGAACCGGGGACGCTCTAATTTATGGACGCAAGCAATAGATGTATTGAAACTGATGTCTCGTATTAAGCATCAAGAGGAACATGAATTTCTTGAACCGGAATCATACATGCATAGCCAGTCCTCTCCTATTCAGCCACCAAGTCTCCAAGAAGAACGTGAAAAACCAAAGTCTGCACCAACACCTAAACCAACAGCTACGATTAGTGGTCGCAGCATCATTCTCGGGAAATCATACAAGAAAACGATGCATCACAGAATGCCACCAATCATAGACAAGTTTGTTGAAATAAATTATTCGGTTAGTTGGCTTATTTTAACACTGTATTTAAAAACTTTAGACTTTACTGTACATTCTTGTACATTCGTAGTTCTAGTCCAGTATGGGATAAAGTTTGTTAGTGACTTAATTGTGATAGGTCGGTGGTCTTCTCCTGATACTCCGGTTTCCTCCACCAATAAAACTGACCGCCGCGATATAACAGAAATATTGTTGAAAGTGGCGTTAAGCACCATAAAACAAGAAAACATAGTTCTAATCCACTATCTTTATACACATAACTGTTTAATGTTTTAGCAATTTCGTTATTTATCACTACATTGTTAAGAAACAAAAGAATTAACTTCAAAACCACGAGCCTTTGATTTCAAGGCAGTTTACCAGTTCCGTGCAAAACTTAAAAACTGGCTATAACTAAAGACACAAAATTACGTGTACATTCACACCAATAGCTACTCTATAGTTGGTCTCGTTACAGTTTTATTTCTGTCAGCACAATCGAAATCATACTTCATAACTCTACTATACAATGTCTTACTAATGGTACGTTCCAATTGTACAGAATGGAAATTCTCATTAATTTATGAATTTTAGATGGAATATTCTTTCGAAGCATGAAAATTTGAAAACGCCTTATCCGCTAGTTGAGCTTCAATGTATACCATTTTGTATCCGAATTTAAACTGTTCCTTTCATTTGTGGGATTAGTGGAAACATGAAAAAAGAAAATGAAAATTAGCCGACTGGAATCAAAGAATTTCAGTTTTTTAATTTAAATTGTAATCAATTTGACTGCACGTATCATTTCATTTAAATTGCATATTAATAAAAACAAATGATTATTTCACAGGTGGGTGTCTATCATAGTGTACCCTTCTCAGATCTCAGTTTGAAAGACGATCCGAAAAATATCGAGGGTCTAGAAGAGCTCAGAAACAAGTATTATTCTGGCTCAGTACTATTTCGAATGGGTGGAGAAATGCCTCCAAAGGAAAAGCCACCCGGAATTGTACGTCTGTATGAGAAGATAAAGCAAGGATCAGCAGCATCAAAAAGGAGAAATCGACCGAGAAGTGTAAATTTTCACTGATTTGAAAATAAAAGAGCATCCGCAAGAACAAGACATAATATTGGAAGAAGTTTGAGAAAAATCATTAGTAATGTTTTCAGATGAAAATAATATTTAAAAAAAATGTCTTTTTTTGTGTGTGTGTGTGTATTTCTTACACGAACTTTAAAACATAACAATTCTAATTAAAGTTGGATCTTTATTAGCCCAAGTTTTTTTTTATCGGAACATACCGTATAGCTGTGTAGGGAATATACCGTATACATGTAACTACGTGTAGGAACATACCGAACAACTACGTATAGGAACATACCATATAGATACGCGTAAATAAAATCAGATGTTAATCGGGTATCCCCAAGGTAATGAACAAACTTTCATATAAGGGGACTAATACATTTTGCGAACCGTTGTAAGATGAAATATATTTTAAAATAAACGAAATGTTCAAATTGTTTTCCTTTTATATGAGAAATCACTCCTTTTTCAATACATTTAGTTGAAACCATAATCGTATCTTTTAATCTCACAATTCTGACGGGATCGTCATGGTAGTGATCGTACGGTAGCTGGATTTACAACTGCGTATGCTATCAGTTCCTCTCACCACTAAATTTGTGAGTTCGAATTCCGCTCATGGCGAGTTGTGCTCGATATAACATTATGTGATAAAGTTTGTCAGTGACTTGGAACAGGTCGGTGGTTTTCTCCGGGAATCCGGTTTCCTCAACCAATAAAACTGACCGCCACGATATAACTGATATGTTACATAGAAAGTTGCGTTAAATACTGACGTCCATCATTCATCGTCCATAAATTGTATTCCAGAATTGACATAACATAGACATCGTCTTCGGTGGAAGACCGCATCGGGTGATGTAATTGTTAACGTGCTTGCCTTGGGTGCTGTATATCATGGGTTCGTGTCTGGTCAGGTCAAACCAAAGAATATAAAATTGGTATTTGCAGCTTTTCCACTTAACACGCAGCTTTAAGCACCAAGATAAGAAAAAAATGGTTGGCTCTGATTCGGAATAATGTGCCCGAGTGGTTCGACATTTCTACCAGCGGACTTTTGTTTCAGTCACCTAGCACTATAAAAATCCAACTAAGCGTGTTGGTCTAGTACCAAGCGGACATCATCATCATCTCATTGAATCTAACTTGTTCTCGTCATGATTTACATGCAGCTGAAAAAAATATTCATTTGGCTTTAAACAACAATCACTCACCCACTCATTCTTTAGTGGAAGACAGTGCGAATTGTCGGGAATGACAAGAACATTACCTATGTACTTATGTGAGTAAATTATTCATGACACAATACAAAAGAGGCACAGTTGTTACATTTTTACTACTTAATGTCACAGGTCTCCGAAACTGTGGGATCCAGTTAATTTTGTAAATACCTCAGTTTAAATCATAAAAAAAATTAATACAGAAATGTTAACAGCAACGGTTGACAATATAATTATAATTAAGTAAAGCAAGAACAATACAAACGTAGATATCAAACTTAGTGTGTACAAAACGTTCCTGGAATAACCTTCATCAAGTAAGATCAAAGTCAAAAGACGGGAAAGCAAATATTTCAAAAGTTGTGGGAGCAAGAAAACCAAAGGGCATAAACAAGGTAGTCAAAGGGCATAAACAAGGTAGTCAAAGGGCATAAACAAGGTAGCCAAAGGGCATAAACAAGGTAGTCAAAGGGCATAAACAAGGTAGCCAAAGGGCATAAACAAGGTAGTCAAAGGGC
>MJUT01004953.1:1416-22275 GCA_002080005.1 Gigantidas platifrons
TGATTATTTGGTATATTGACATGAACGTTTTTATACGGACATACTGGACAACAATACAAAACGTTAGCAGCATGAAACATAATGTTTAATGTGAACAACACTTAAATGAGTACATCTTTTCACTAGAAGAAAAACACTTAAATGAGTGCATCTTTTCACTAGAAGAAAAACACTTAAATGAGTACATCTTTTCACTAGAAGAGTTTAACAAAACAGTCTTAATCCCGATACTGAAAAGCATTCTGTCACTTCGTGGTCGTGATCGTATCATAGTTGGATTTATAACTACCTATGCAAACAGTGCATGTCACCACTAACGTCATGAGTTCGAATCTCGCCAAGGCGAGATGTACCTCGATAAGAAATTATGTGATAAAGTTTGTCAGTGATTTGTGACAGGTTGATGGTTTTCTCTAGGTACTCCGATATAATCCACCAATAAAACTGATCTCCACAGAATTAACAAAAATATTGTTGAAAGTGTTGTGAATCACCATAATCCTAACATCCTCAAAAAATATTTTATCGATCAGATATCTTATGAAGATTTTATTTTTTAGCTATAATTTATTAAACAACATCTGTTTTTTACGAAGACCTAAGACGCTCAGTAACATCAAAAACTCATACTGTATGTCTCTGTTAGCATGAAATGTGAGTTGAACTAATATTTTGAAATCAATTACCCAATAAATCATGTGGGACAAAAAAAATATCGCAAAACTTAGGCGAAGTCCATTAAAGAAAAATTTAAGCGATCTGTTTACATTTTGTCGTTTTTTGCATTGGAAGTCTTCTCTTTATATCCTCCAATTGACACTACTTTCTTCCCATTGACCTAATTAATGAATATTGATACAGTGTATGGCGCACGTGGAGTGGTACGTTATAATATCTGTGATACGGTGTCTGGTACATGTAGAGGGATACGTTATAATATATGTGATACAGTGTCTAGCACATGTAGTGGAATACGTTATAATATATGTGATACAGTGTCTGGCACATGTAGAGGGATACGTTATTATATCTGTGATACGGTGTCTGGCACATGTAGAGGGATACGTTATAATATATGTGATACAGTGTATAGTACATGTAGAGGGATACGTTATAATATCTGTGATACAGTGTCTGGCACATGTAGAGGGATACGTTATGATATCTGTGATACACATGTAGAGGGATACGTTATATTATCTGTGATACAGTGTCTAGCAAATGCAGAGGGATACGTTATAATAAATGTGATACAGTGTCTAGCACATATAGAGGGATACATTATAATATCTGTGCTACAGTGCATAGTACATATAGAGGGATACGTTATACTATCTGTGATACATTGTCTGGCACATGTAGAGGGATACGCTATAATATCTGTGATACAGTGTCTGGCGCACGTGTAGGGATACGCTATAATATATGTGATACAGTGTCTAGCACATGTAGAGGGATACGCTATAATATATGTGATACAGTGTCTGGCACATGTAGAGGGATACGTTATAATATCTGTGATACGGTGTCTAGCACATGTAGAGGGATACGTTATGATATCTGTGATACGGTGTCTGGCACATGTAGAGGGATACGTTATAATATATGTGATACAGTGTCTGGCGCACGTGGAGGTGTACGTTATAATATCTGTGATACAGTGTCTAGCACATGTAGTGGAATACGTTATAATATATGTGATACAGTGTCTGGCACATGTAGAGGGATACGCTATAATATAAGTGATACAGTGTCTAGCACATGTAGAGGGATACGTTATTATATCTGTGATACGGTGTCTGGCACATGTAGAGGGATACGTTATAATATATGTGATACAGTGTATAGTACATGTAGAGGGATACATTATAATATCTGTGATACATTGTCTGGCACATGTAGAGGGATACGCTATAATATCTGTGATGCAGTGTCTGGGGTACGTGTAGGGATACGCTATAATATATGTGATACAGTGTCTAGCACATGTAGAGAGATACGTTATAATATCTGTGATACAGTGTCTGGCACATGTAGAGGGATACGTTATAATATCTGTGATACAGTGTCTAGCACATGTAGAGGGATACATTATAATATATGTGATACAGTGTCTAGTAAATGTAGAGGGATACGCTATAATATATGTGATACAGTGTCTGGTACATGTAGAGGGATACGTTATAATATCTGCGATATAGTGCCTGGCACCTGTAGAGGGATACGTTATAATATCTGTGAAACAGTGTCTAGTACATGTAGAGGGATACGTTATAATATTTGTGATACAGTGTCTGACACATGTAGAGGGATACGCTATAATAGCTGTGATACAGTGTCTGGCGCACGTGGAGGGGTACGTTATAATATCTGTGATACAGTGTCTGGTACATGTAGAGGAATACGTTATAATATCTGCGATACAGTGTCTGGCACCTGTAGAGGGGTACGTTATAATATCTGTGATACAGTGTCTGGCGCACGTGGAGGTGTACGTTATAATATCTGTGATACAGTGTCTGGCACATGTAGAGGGATACGGTATAATATCTGTGATACAGTGTCTAGTACATGTAGAGGGATACGTTATAACATCTGTGATACAGTGTCTGGCACATGTAGAGTGATACGTTACAATATCTGTGATACAGTGTCTGGCACATGTAGAGGGATACGTTATAATATCTGTGATACAGTGTCTAGTACATGTAGAGGGATACGTTATAACATCTGTGATACAGTGTCTGGCACATATAGAGTGATACGTTATAATATCTGTGATACTGTGTCTGGCACATGTAGAGGGATACGTTATAATATCTGTGATACAGTGTCTGGCGCACGTGGAGGGGTACGTTATAATATCTGTGATACAGTGTCTGGCACATGTAGAGGGATACGTTATAATATCTGTGATACAGTGTCTGGCGCACGTGGAGGGTTACGTTATAATATCTGTGATACAGTGTCTGGCACATGTAGAGGGATACGTTATAATATCTGTGATACAGTGTCTGACGCACGTGAAGGGATACGTTATAATATCTGTGATAGAGTTTCTGGCACATGTAGAGGGATACGTTATAATATCTGTGATACAGTGTCTAGCACATGTAGAGGGATACGTTATAATATCTGTGATACTGTGTCTGGCACATGTAGAGGGATACGTTATAATATATGTATGTAATATTTTTCATGTAAAATGTAGCATAATAATCGAACTCAAACAAAAGGAAAAACAGAATTTCTGTACAAATAAAGCACATGCATGAGAATAGATGGTACCTGCACACAAAAAAAAGAAACGAAACAGGAAGAAACAAATAAAAACCAATCGAAACAAATCGAATAGAAAGAAAAAGAATAAAAACGAATGCCCTATAATGCCTAAATGTTATCAATATTCATCAAATTTGATCCACAATGACCTTTATGTTGATTGACAGTAACAGTGGTTAACAGTCGAATCTACTAGTATGTCAAAGAGCCGCAAATGTCAGATACAATATCAATTTACATCTAAAACATTTCCTGTTCAATTCTCCAGGTATACATATTAACACAATCAGCTAATTCTTTGTATTAATATTTTTTCTCATAATGTAGAACAAGAGTGAAATGTAATATAATGTGTTTTGTGTTTTCTTAGTCAAAAGTGTCATTTTTAATCAATATACAAAAGGCATCTTCTTGTGTTAAGAAATTTTCATTGCGTTTCCCAGAGGAAATCAACAACAGCGACAGAGGCTCAACGGCAATCTTTGATAAAAACATTATTTCAAATTCCATGATTTGTTTGATTGGTGTCATCAACGCCAAGTTTAGAAGTATTCCAGCAATATTGCGACGTATTTTATTTTCCGTTTATATTCCATGTTGAATGTCGATAAGAAAAAAGTAAAATAAAAATGTCCACGATATCCTGATGGAAATATAAGCTGGAAATGTAGCCCTTTTTATTTTCTGTAAAGATGCTATATATGCAAGAAGTGCACTTCCCATGACTAAACGTTCCAGGATGACAGATATAACATGCCACTCGAATGTGGGAGGGTGAGTTTCCATTTACACATATGAAAGGCGTGTTTCCATAGTGTAACGAGCCTTGTGCCTTAAAGACAACGTTTGTAGATTCTGACAATAGACTAATGTTTCGTTCCTCTCCAACCCAGAAGTTAAAAGTAGTCTCTTCGGTCATGGTATTCCTCCCTTACATTTGTATACATTTGTATATGAATAGTTTTTTGCAAAAGAAGGTTTGAAACAGTGATGGTCAATATTCGTGTCAATATCAAAAAATAAAACATACAACCATATCTCACCTCTATCACTGAATACACTGAATACGAAAAAAAACATGACGTACATGTATGGCGTTGACAATCAAGGTTCTTGCTTGGGAGAGGTAAATCTATGTGACGGGGCTAAACCTCTTAATGGGGTCCAAAACTCTCCCCTTTTAATAGTTTGATCATCAATATAAATAAATAAATTAAAAACATAGATTCGACTCAAAAAGACCACGCACGATCATAGAAATGAATGATAATATAACCATAAAAATGTGTTATAGTATGAACGTCTGATTATCGAGGTGATTACCGCCATATTGGAAATCTTTCGATGAAGTTGAGAGCGAAGGAAAACAATCAGATTGATCGAATTTTGAAGTTTGCAAAAATATAGAGAATGTATAATCTAATTTAGCAATGAATTATCTAAAATACATTTAAATCAATTACATGTAGGATTATTGATGATCTATTAAGCTGTTTTTAGATATTTGTACTATTTAAGCATTTCAAAAATACATCTAGTCATCTCTAAAAACCCAGTCTGTGGCGGATTTAAAAGGGGCTTTGGCTGCTTCAGCCTCCGTCCAATAAGTCAAGCACATATATTAACATACATGTACGTTTTTCAAGGCTGTTGAACGATTTTAATCGAATGTTTTCGATCTGTGTGATGAAAGTAAAACAAAATACAAATTAATTTCTTTGTATTGATATAATCTTCAAAAAGTTATAATAAATGCTATTAAATCAAAAGTTTATTTGAAGTTTTTATGAATGTATCGTCAAAATATCAATTAATCAGGTATTGTCTTAAACGGTGATATGAACATGCATGTCTAGTGTCATAATTAAGCATAGGTATAATCACCTATATTTTTTTTGTACACCTGTAAATTGAGTCTCTTTGAATGAAATTCTTATTTAAATAACATTTATATTTAAAATTCTAACATGACGTCCTTCATTGGCTATATAAATATAATACAGTGATAAAACTCACGATATATTTTAATTCGCTCATGCGTATTGACGAACAAATTACAAATATAATTCCCTAGTGAATTTATGTATTCATACAGCACTGTGGTGCATAACAAACATGAAAATGCCCGTATTGTTTTTACCTATATTTTTCCGGAATAAATACTTAAGACAACCATCAATGGACTTTGACTTCTGAAATTTAACATCTTCCAGAAGTCGTTTACAAGGAACGTTGGTGACATTGAAAGACATGGTTATTGATATATAAGATTCTGTGAGCATTTTACTTGTTTAAATTGCTAAATTCAAAATGCCATTAAATTGGAAAATATCAGTAACTTCATATCATCACAGTCTATTTATACATAAAAGAAAAACAACTGTAAAGCATGAAGGTTGGTGAATTTTGTTATGAAATGCATTTCCATTACCGACTTCCACTTAAAAAAATAAGTTAGATTGTTCCTACTAGAATCGAAATACTTCATGGAAGCCAGAGTTTGTATCACGTTTTAACATGGGTAACATTATTTTCGTTGCATTTTATCCCTCGCTTACGCTCGGGATAAAATTTGTACGAAAATAATGTTACCCATGTTAAAACTGTATACAAACTCTGGTTTCCTTGAATTATTTCTTAAATGAAATTAAAGGCAAATGTTGCTGTGTTTTTTAGATAAAAAAGTACACTAGTTACCGTTTTGAATAAATATGAATATAGCATATTTTAAACTCTAAATGAAAATATAAATATAAAAAAATAATGAAAATATATTAGAAAAATAATAGATTTGTTAGATTTTTTTCCTGCTATTGTTCAGACCCTTAAGCACTTTACTAAACTGCCAGGGCCGCTTTAGGGCATAAGTTGGTTCCGTCTGTAATGACAATGTTACCAAAGCCAGACGTAGTATTGGTTATTTGGATTTTTTATTTGCACTGTAGACTGGTAGTGCGCAATCAATATTCTTATTTAATGAGAAATGCATATTTATTTATATTATTTCTGAATGCAATAGACTATAAATGAATTTGTTCAGAATAATGAATATTAAAGGAATTAATAGATGCATTGTTTACATCTGTAAGCAAGGGAGATAATCGAACGTGATTATAATATCAGGACCCGGCGCCACAAAACTTGAGAATTTACTTAAGTCTGAGAATATTCTCAAATAAGGAAATACTCAAATTTGATTGGCTGAGTTCCTTATTTGAAAATATTCTCAGACGTAAGTAAATTCTCAAGTTTTGTGGCGCCGGGGCCTGAGTTCCTTATTTGAGAATATTCTCAGACTTAAGTAACTTCTCAAGTTTTGTGGCGCCGGGGCCAGTATCTATTGAGTACACGTTAAACTCCCCTATCTATCTCCCTTGATTAACATATTGTGTAGAATTTTTAATTGTTTGAAGCATTGTACAAAAATATCACACTGAATTGATTAAATAAGTATAAATTTACTTACATTTACAGCATCTTCATTATAGTATGCCTTTTTTTTAAATCAAGTTTACTAGTGAATCTAAATTAAAGTTCCGTTTTTATAATATATTTCTCTGACGTCACACTATTGTTCGCACAGTGGATTATTTTTAGGAATTTACAGTTTATTCTTTTGTTCTTGAATATATGAACTATTTTACGCTTAAAAAAGTGTTTTGCTTATTTTGGGACTTTCGTGTCTCGAACCACTGCCGGGCTTTTTAAAGTCTACTTTGACGTTCAAAACTTCCATCTTACTTACCACTCGGCTAAGTTCACCACATTAATAAATTTTATAATTAATATATTTAACTCTTGATAGTAAGCTTTGTTAAAAAAATATCAGCAATTTGCTTAAAAAAAGCAATTGATCAATATATACAAGACACGATACAAGTATTTGAGTTCTGACATAATTTATGTTCAGAACTGACGAGCATTCTCGCAATACAAAAACAACCAACGAACCGACCGCCGGGTGCGCCCCCCTTGAATCCGCCCATGAAAAGACACACTAATATACGTAACAATGGAATTGGGTCAAAATAAGGATAGATGTTTTGTTTTCTTTTTTCTTTCTTTTTTGTTCAGTGACCTTTAAGCAAATTTTGTTCTTTTTTTCTGAGTATATGGTCGTTACTTTGTATAATTAAATTATACATCGTTTAATAGTTCATATTTCAAAACATGTCGTTGGTTGGTTGGTTGGTCGGTTGGTTTATGGTGCTTAACGCCACTTTATGTCAGCTATATCGTGGTGGTCAGTTTTATTGGTGGAGGAAATCGGAGTACCCGGAGAAAACCACTGACCTGTCACAAGTCACTGACACACTTCATCATATAGTGTTGTATAGAGTACACCTCGCCCTGAACAGGGTTCGAACTCACAACTTTAGTGGAGATAAGCACTGATTTCACAGGTAGTTGATCACGACCACGACAGCCCTCAAAACATGTGTGTATACGGCAAAAAGAAAAGGGAGGTGTTTTTTCTATTATGTGCTCTTTTGTTTTTTTCCTGTACAAATGGGTTTGTAAACAAGCAGGGGCTTTAAGTGAGATACCATGGACTGCTAAGGTTATTGTAAAGCAGGATTTTGTTCAATAAACTGTTTATATATATATATAAAAACAAAAACAAAACAAAAACAGACATTTATGTAGGCATATAGATGGTCAGCCATGTGATGAAATTCTTCGGGATGGCCTTTTTTATTTTAGTATATTCTGAGATATAATTTCGTTTGTCATTAAATTTTACATACAAATTATTACAATTGACAAAATCATATGAATTTTCGTCTCAAATATTTTTTATCTTTGTAATATTGCTTTTAGAAACTGAGGTAAAAACGAGTGATTTATTCTGAAATTCAGTGTTTCTATTTCCTATTATAGTCCGTTTGACTTCTATAAATCTTCAGAACAAAAATCTAAAAAATCCAATTTTCAAATCAACAAATTTTTCCCTAGATGTTTGTTAATATATGATATATACGAACTCTGACAATTAATTTCAAAATTTTTGGTTCATTATTAAAAAAGTTACCCATTAGGTCTCTATGTTAATTATATTTACTAAATTGTAAAAATCTGGATGGAGTGAGTACAAATAACAGACTGTACCATGTGACAGGATATTTAAATATTAAAGTACATCAATAACAATTGACTATCATCTATGGTCAGTTAATGAGTAGCCTTTTGATATTAAATGTAATATGTCGCATGGTACAATGAAATATACATTGAAAGCACATGTCTATTATTTTGTTTTCGTGTCTTGGCTATTACTCTATTTGTACTCACTTCATCCAGATTTTCACACATTAGAAAATATAATTAATATAGAGACAGACCTAAAGGGTAACTTTTTTAATAATGAACAAAAAAATTTGAAATCAATTATCAGAGTTCGTATATAACATATATTAATAAACATCTAGAAAAAAAATTGTTGATTTGAAAACTGGATTTTTAAGAAATTTTTTTTTGAAGATTTATAGAAGTCAAACAGACTATAAGGATTGGTTTAATATTTCAGTCATAGTGTAAGGCGTTGGAGTATTCAGAAGATTTGCCTAAGCATGCAATGCCAATGCATATCTGTAAAATTTAGGGAAGGCAGATAAATTTAAAGTTAGAAATATTTGAACATATTTTAAAATATTTCTCTTCGAATTTTATATCAAATTTACAAAGCTAATATTTTCCTATATCTAATTTGCAAAAATGTCTGTAATATGCTATTAAATTTGAAAAGTCATTATATTATATATATCCCCTGTGCAAAAGAAATGATTAGACGTGGACCTGGTATTGAGTGGGTAATCTTATTTAGATTTATAAATACAACGTTAATGAGAAAATTTAGAAAATCTCCTAGAAAATGATATATGGAGATCATATATATTATCAAGATCAATATTTTCTCAATTAGATTGTACCTAGTGTAAACTTACCTATTAGGTTTATTGAATTATATGTATAATATAAAAATATATTCGAAGAAAAATAAACAAATTACAAACAAAACAGAGCAAACAAACAAAACAACACAACACAACACAACAAACACAACAAAACAACTCAAAAACAAAACAAACAAACAAAAAACAAAACAACTCAAAAACAAAACAAACAAACAAAAAACAAAACAAACAAAAAACAAAACAAAAAACTATTCCCAAGGTTTCACTTTTACAGTCTATTACGTTAGGCAGAGTCGAAGGACAACAATCACATCTATTACCTGATTAATTAAAAACATCCTAGCAAAATTCAGCCTTTGGAAAATTACAATGTCAACAGTACCTGTTGAAATAAAAAAAAAAACAAAAAAAAAACAAACGTCCATGGTTAAATTCTTAATTTGTATTCCATTTGGAACTTCCAAAATACAAACAAAAACGATTAAGACTGTATAATAATACAGGAACACTTCTCTATCAAACTTGCGTCTTCATCTGATAAGTTTACGTTTGTGATATACCCGTAGCAACTGGTTTGGTTTATGGAGCTTAACGCCACTTTCAACAATATTTCAGTTATATCGTGGCGGTCAGTTTTATTAGTGGAAGAACCCAGAGTACCCGGAAAAAACTACCGACCTGTCGTAAGTCACTAACAAACTTTATCGCATAATGTTGTATCGAGAACACCTAGTCATGAACGGGGGTTCGAACTCACAGCTTTAGTGGTGATAGGCACTGATTACATAGGTAGCTATAGATTCAACTTCCATACGATCACGACCATGACGTACCACATAGCAAATACGTTGTTGACCAGAAAGCAAAGGCTGTAATAGATAGGAAAATAAGTTGTTGACCAGGAAGCAAAGGGTGTAATAGATGGGAAAAATATGTTATTACACCTTACATTATATATTATATATAAAATAAAAGTGATGTTTTTACAAAATTGGTACCCCAGGCAAACATCACTGTTGTTCGCCGGTCGACAAATGTTATGTTCCATGTCTGTCCGGAAATGTATCCATTTTTGTATTCTGGAATTACAATCTTGACCGGAAGTTAAAAACACAAATATGAAGTGTATGAAAACACAAGATAAAAACACACAAATAATTGTTTATTGCATCGAACATTATTGTAAATAGAATTTCGGTATAATAAAACAAGTATTGCCTGCACTTGCGGCGAACATCATAATTGTTCACCATAAGTGCAGGCAATAATTGTATATTGTGAACCAGGAAGCAAAGGGTGTAATAGATGGGAAAACAAGTTGTTGACCAGGAAGCAAAGGGTGTAATAGATGGGAAAATAAATTGTTGACCAGGGAGCAAAGGGTGTAATAGGTGGGGAAATAAGCTATTGACCAGGAAGCTAAAGGTGTAATAGATGGGAAAATAAGTTGTTGACCAGGAAGCAAAAGGTGTAATAGATGGGAAAATAAGTTGTTGACCAGGAAGCTAAAGGTGTAATAGACGGGAAAATAAGTTGTTGACCAGGAAGCAAAAGGTGTAATAGATGGGAAAATAAGTTTTTGACCAGGAAGCTAAAGGTGTAATAGATGGAAAAATAAGTTGTTGACCAGAAAGCTAAAGGTGTAATAGTAGATGAGAAAATAAGTTGTTGATCAGGAAGCAAAAGGTGTAATAGATGGGAAAATAAGCTGTTGACCAGGAAGCTAAAGGTGTAATAGATGGGAAAATAAGTTGTTGACCAGGAAGCTAATGGTGTAATAGATGAGAAAATAAGTTGTTGACCAGGAAGCAAAAGGTGTAATAGATGGGAAAATAAGTTGTTAACCAGGAAGCTAAACGTGTAATAGATGGGAAAATAAGTTGTTGACCAGGAAGCTAAATGTGTAATAGATGAGAAAATAAGTTGTTGACCAGGAAGCAAAAGGTGTAATAGATAGAAAAATAAGTTGTTGACCATGCAGGAAGCAAAGGTGTAATAGATGGGAAAATAAGTAACTGTTACATTCCTTATACATACTCAAAATTTGACATGATCGTTGGGACCTGCATCATAATATTAATTTGCGAGTATTCAATCTATAGTTTTATACATATTCTACATAGGGAATGTATAGATAGACGTTCGTGATACTCGAATTTGAATTTGAATTTGAATTTTGGTGTTTAACGCCACTTTCAGCAATATTTCAGCTATATCATGGTGACCAGTTTTAGTGGTGGAGGAAGCCGGAGTGCCCGGAGAGAACCACCGACAATGGGCAAGCAACTGGTAAACTTTATCACTTGCGGTTGCGAGTCGAGTGCACCCTTTTTTGTAATGTACAAAGCCGGGCGCGAATTCACGCCGTATTGGTGATAGGCTTGTATGAGCTGTTAGATCCAACGACCCAACTCATTGAGCCACCCGGACCCTCGACGTACATTCTATACAGTAAACACGCTGCAAGGGATTCATTCAAATTTACATTTTGCTTTGAAGCAATAATGTGTGTTTAATAAAATAACATAGAATTATTTGATAGTTTCGAGTATTACTTCATCATATATACTGTGGCATAACAATTTTCGTGGATAATATAAAACCACAGAATTGAGAATTCAACAAACATCTGTCCTCATATACTAGAATACATATATATTGAATATTGCATGGGATCCACGAATTTGCATACCCACGAAAATACAAATTTTACCCAAACCACGAAAATTGGTCTCCACGAATTTAAGCGAATTCACAGTATTTAGCCACGTATTGTTGATATTGTTTTAGGAGAACATTTACTCAGATTGCAAAAGATTTGCTTGGTTAGTTTTATGGTGTTTAACGCCACTTTCAACAATATTTCAGTTATATCGTGGCGGTCAGTTTTGTTGCTGGAGGAAATCGAAGGACCCGGAGAAAACCACCGACCTGTCACTGACAAACTTTATCACATAATGTTGTACACCTCGCCCTGATCAAGATTCGAGCTCACAACATCAGTGGTGATAGACATCGATTGCATATGTAGTTGTAGATCCAACTACCATACGATCACGACCACGACGGCCATTTAATGTTGATATTGTCTTAGGAGAACATTTCCTCAGGTTGCAAAAGAAAATTTTGTTTAAGAAAATCATCAATTGATCAACTTGTTAAATATCAATGACGTTTTAACTGGTAGATCTATAATTTAAAGACAATAATGAATCAAGTCATCGCCCGAAGAACTCGAGTGCTGTATGTTGTCGTTAACCATGTTTACACTTTTGATTGCTATTGTCATGTCAAAATCATTGGTCGTGATTACCACCGACTTAACTCTCTATTTGTCCACTGGATAATTGATATCAGTTTAAGTGGAATCTATTCAAGTACAATTATACATCAGCTGCACCCTGGTGAACATGATGACTCATCATTTGCCGATCTCTACGAGGTAAGACCCATGTCTCCAGAAATTGACAGTTTAGAGACGTTATTCTGCTGTTATTCTTCTCGTTTATCTTCTCTCAATTTATTCACACATTTTGAAGAAAAATGCGAGACGAGAGTCAGGAAAGTATAAGAAATTTGAAATATGTGTTTTTCTCGCACTATGTTATGCTAATAATAGTATACTGTGACAAGTCTTCCTTTCAGAATATCCAAAAATAATCAACCAGTAACTAATTAAAGCAGAAAAAGACAATGCTATTATTACTTTGATTCTAAAATTATATGATTTACACGAGTTATTTCCCTTTAAGAACCCCACTTCTTTTAAATGCTAGACCTATCAAAATAATATATATTTCCCCCATAATCTGCTTAAAATCTTAATTTTGTCACAACCTGTGAATTTTTTATTTGCTATAAAATTATCCTCTCATCAATGTTCAAATATCTACGAACCGCATCGGTGGTGTAATGGTTAGCGTGCTCGCATCGAACGCGGTAGATCGTGGGAACCCAGTGGAGGTATATTGCATGGTTGTCACTTGCTTAGACATTTGTATAATATACTTTATTTCCTGTGAGTGCTGTGACTATGATAAATCCCGAGATTCGCCTTACGAGACAAGATAACACGTCGTTTATTGAAGCTATATTTTTATACAGCGGATGTGACCGAGTAGCTTAGGGCGGGGGTGAAGGCTAAGCGATTGGTGCCGCAGTGTATCATGGTGTGAGATCAAATCCCGTCGAGGGAAGAACAAAAATTTGTCAGCTCAAACATCTAATTCTAACACTGTTGGATTCAATTTTTAAAATATATACATATTGTACGTCTGAAGATTAAACCAAACAGTATTAGAATTAGATCTATATACATTACTTTAAATTGTACAGAAATTAACAGCAAATTAGACTCAACTTTTAATTGTTCTTCCAATGAATCACTAATTAAAATCAATGTAGCAATTCCATGTATACGAAAATCAAACTGATTTCATCTTCACTTATTCTGCTGTTTATTGACAAATGTTTTTTGAAACAAAAGCAGCAATATACGTAGTCTGGTACTCGTGACCCCTCAGATTTTTTTTTGTTATCGGGGTCAGGTAAAGGCTGAATCCATGTGTTTAATGGCGGCCACCATAGCGTACATCTCAGCAAAGGAAATGATGCACAGCATTGAATGAAGGCGTGCACTAAGTGGGTAATTGGCACAGTTCACATCAGATACATTTTTTTGTCCCCTTTAGTTATTTTAGAGGTTGAAGACATCACGCGGAAATGTACTTTTGGTCACATTACAAAAAAGGGGGTGGTTATCACGACACACCATCTCCAGCGCTCCATTTCTCCAATCTAAACAATGTCTGAACCCGAAAATGTTTTTAAAACAAATAAAAACATATTGAAATATCCTCCCAGTGTAACCAAAGTGTATGACACGTCTGTTTTATCTCAATAATTACTACTTGTCAATGTACTTAGGAAAGTACAACTTCACAGCTTGTCTCCCATGTCTTAACTTGTACTATGTGCCCCACAATAATGTGCGCAATCCTGTACATCTATTATTGGTTGCAGTATGATATAAAGAAGGAAAATGTCAAAAATAAATATCTTTTACAGTAAAAAAAAGTTACAAGGTAGGTGTCACAAATCTGTCATCTTTTTAGAATGGTGCATGACTCATTGTCCTATAAAATGAGTTTGTCCAACACCAATCTTTTCTTGCGTGATAGACAGGGTACACCGCTTCCATATTTAGGCCCTGTTCCTCTCTGATAGAAGTAAAAAGAGATATGGGGTAAATGTCGATGAGCCAACAGATGCACTAATGATTAATGGAGTTGCCCCTGCTATATTAAAAATATTCCAGTTTTCTTGTTTATTGTTTATTTTAGAATGTCATACAATGTTTGTTTCATGTGTATGTTTATTCTGTCCCTTGCTGTCATATGATGTGTATTTAAATCAATCCTGTATGTTGTATATATTGTGATTATTCAGCTCTTAATGGGCACCATCCATGATTGGTTAATAAAAAAGGGGCCTGAGTGGCCGAGTGGTTAAGGTAGTTAGTTTACCTATACAATCACTGTAGCCTATCACCTCTGCGTTGCGAGTTCGTGCCCCACTTTGTAAACAACAAAAAAGGGTGCACTCAACTTGCAACCGTACATGATAAGGTTTGTCAGTTACCTGCTCAAGGTTGGCGGTTCCTTCCGGTATTTAATGACAGAATTGCTGAGCTGCTTGCCTTATTTGTGATCAAAGAAAGTGCATTATACTTTGAGGGGCTACTATTATTTTAATTTGCATATTTCTTTTTTATTTTGCTTGCTATTAATTAATTTGTTTTTGTTTTATGTTTTGCTTTGCAGTTAGCACAATCCAGTTTGATGTTTGGATCTTAGATACATGCTATGACAATAGTTTCATGCTTATGATAATTGATTCAATTTATTTGCAATTACATTTGTCAATAAAAGTCATCAGAAAAAGGAAATTCTTATTCAAACCTAGTTAACACAGCCTGATGAGGATACCAGCATGAATGAACCACTCATTGAACTTTTAAGGTGAAATTCAACACAGGATAGAGGATATAAAGGACTTCAATCAATTCTATATTTTTATTAAAATATGCTGAAAGATATACATTATAATATTTATAGCCTAGATTTAAGGTGAATTCTGCATAAAAATTTATATCGGTTAATCTTCTTTATTTACATTAAATATCCTGAATACTTTAAATACTCAACATGAAAGATGATTTAAGGAATAACACTTGGACAGTACAGCTAAGAATTGTGCCAATTTCACTCTCAATGTTGCATGGTTAGATCTTTTCTCAGCTTCAAGAAATAGTATTTGGTTGAAAAGGATGGTCATATTTCTAACATTCATCATCTAATTATCCACATTCTTGGTTAATTTGGTTAAACTTTGTATTAAACCTTAAAAGTTCAATGAGTGGTTCATTCATGCTGGTATCCTCATCAGGCTGTGTTAACTAGGTTTGAATAAGAATTTCATTTTTCTGATGACTTTTATTGACAATAGGACCATACAAATGTAATTGCAAATAAATTGAATCAATTATCATAAGCATGAAACTATTGTCATAGCATGTATCTAAGATCTAAACATGAAACTGGATTGTGCTAACTGCAAAGCAAAACATAAAACAAAAACAAATTAATTAATAGCAAGCAAAATAAAAAAGAAATATGCAAATTAAAATAATAGTAGCCCCTCAAAATATAATGCACTTTCTTTGATCACAAATAAGGCAAGCAGCTCAGCAATTCTGTCATTAAATACCGGAGGGAACCGCCAACCTTGAGCAGGTAACTGACAAACCTTATCATGTACGGTTGCAAGTTGAGTGCACCCTTTTTTGTTGTTTACAAAGTGGGGCACGAACTCGCAACGCAGAGGTGATAGGCTACAGTGATTGTATAGGTAAACTAACTACCTTAACCACTCGGCCACTCAGGCCCCTTTTTTTATTAACCAATCATGGATGGTGCCCATTAAGAGCTGAATAATCACAATATATACAACATACAGGATTGATTTAAATACACATAATATGACAGCAAGGGGCAGAATAAACAAACACATGAAACAAACATTGTATGACATTCTAAAATAAACAATAAACAAGAAAACTGGAATATTTTTAATATAGCAGGGGCAACTCCATTAATCATTAGTGCATCTGTTGTCTCATCGACATTTACCCCATATCTCTTTTTATTTCTATCAGAGAGGAACAGGGCCTAAATATGGAAGCGGTGTACCCTGTCTACCACTCAAGAAAAGATTGGTGTTGGACAAACTCATTTTATAGGACAATGAGTCATGCACCATTCTAAAAAGATGACAGATTTGTGACACCTACCTTGTAACTTTTTTTTACTGTAAAAGATATTTATTTTTGACATTTTCCTTCTTTATATCATACTGCAACCAATTATAGATGTAAAGGATTGCGCACATTATTGTGGGGCACATAGTACAAGTTAAGACATGGGAGACAAGTTGTGAAGTTGTACTTTCCTAAGTACATTGACAAGTAGTAATTATTGAGATAAAACAGACGTGTCATACACTTTGGTTACACTGGGAGGATATTTCAATATGTTTTTATTTGTTTTAAAAACATTTTCGGGTTCAGACATTGTTTATATTGGAGAAATGGAGCGCTGGAGATGGTGTGTCGTGATAACCACCCCCCTTTTTTGTAATGTGACCAAAAGTACATTTCCGCGTGATGTCTTCAACCTCTAAAATAACTAAAGGGGACAAACAAATGTATCTGATGTGAACTGTGCCAATTACCCACTTAGTGCACGCCTTCATTCAATGCTGTGCATCATTTACTTTGCTGAGATGTACGCTATGGCGGCCGCCATTAAAACATGGATTCAGCCTTTACCTGACCCCGATAACAACAACACAAATCCGAGGGGTCACGAGTACCAGACTACAATATACAGGGAAAGGAAACACCTGATTGAATGATCTGAATATAAAAAAAAAATGATTGATTGATTGATTGATTGATTGATGTGTAACGCAAGCTTTAGCAAATATTTCAGCTATATCGTGGTGTGATCAAATTTTATTATTAACTTCGACCTACAATGAAGAATGTCCACCACTAGGTTGTAACTATTGATTGGCAAATGATACAGAACTATGTTTACCATAACACTGCTATAGTTACAATATTCTTCTATTACAGCTATACAACATGCATCATCAACGACGGAAACTGGTAAATAATAACCAACCATATCATCAAGAGATAAGGTATCTTGAAATAACATCAAAATAAATTGAAAAAAGAGACCAATAATAACTCATTAAAAACAGGAAATGAAAACGAGAGTTCTCATGACGTAAATTACTGAACATATTTGTTGGTTTCTTTGATTTAAACCTCAGGTGATTTTTTTTTATTAAACGCAGATTATATAGGAAAATAAGTTTCTATTACTCCCACACAGAATATTGAATTCTAAATATTGCCTTTGATCTCGTAATAGAATATTTAATGAAATAGATGTACTTTATAGACTGCGTTGGTTATTTTATCGTGCATATGATAACCCTGACTGACTGACCATTATGAATTACTTTGATTTAATACAGTTTTGAGACACAGAGTGGCGTTTTATCTTATTTCCCATTTCTACCAAAATCAACGAAAAGAACAATCACCTAGTATCTTAACTGTACTGACTGAACACAAGGAAAAGACCACTACACACAGTATGACGTGGGAAATCCTGGTCCTGGCTTCAGACAGGTACATAAATGTGGTAGTGTTAAACCGGTAAATGGAATCCCAGCCCTCCTGTCTTGATAACTTGAATCTCCAGCGACATATGTTTGTGTAGTATTACTGTTATTGTATGTGTTTTGTCACTAGTATTGTTCTGTCTATTCACTATATGAGGTACCTGAATGCTTAAACACCAATCAATCAATCAATCAATCAATCAATCAATCAATCAATCAATCAATCAATCAATCAATCAATCAAAACACGTATGTAACGCATGAGGAATATTATATTGTTTTTTTCTTCACTATCACATCATGTATCCACAACAGACCTTTATCATAATTGCTATTGCGCTGCTCGGTTGAAACATTCAAGGCTACTGAGACTGCTCTATCAAATACTTATTTATGAAACCTTAAATATTTTATAAACTTTTTTCAATTGACGTGTGCAACCCCTAGCATAATCTTCAATTGACGTGTGCAACCTCTGGCATAATCTTCAATTGATGTGTGCAACCTCTGGCATAATCTTCAATTGTTGACAGTGGTCAGTATGTGGTAGAAGTAGCACAACCTCTGGCATAATCTTCAATTGTTGACAGCGGTCAGTATGTGGTAGAAGTAGAAGAGGATAACAAAAGTTCAGTTTTGATGTAGGATGTCAATGTATTATCATTTTTATTACATACTTAGTTAAAATAAAGGCATTTTTGTATGACCAATATGACCGGAAGTAAAATGTCCATATTTTCACACCCTGGGAACATAACCGGTTATTAGATGCCCCTCGTGCGTTTCAGACAAAATAAACAACTTCCGGTGTTTACGTCTGCAGATGTCGGACGTATGTAATAAATAGTTTAATACATGGGCATTTCCATATTGGCCTGGTTATCATCACTCGACCCATATCGTCTCAGGCCAATATGGGTGTCTCAGGATGATAGCCAGGCCAATATGGAAATTCCCATGTATTAATCTGTATTTATCCTGCCTATGTAATATAACGGGCTAGAGCTGTGGTTATGGTGTTTAGCGCCACTTTCAACAATATTTCAGTTATATATATCGTGGCGGTCAGTTTTATTGGGGAGGAAACCGGAGAAAACCACTTATTTGCCTCAAGTCACCGACAAATTTTATCACATAATGTTGGATCGAGTACGTCTCGCCAGAGCAGGGTTCGAACTCACAGATTTATATAACGGTATTGATGTCTTGAGAAGAATTTCTGTACTGCGGGTGATGAGTAGTCTGTTAAAATCCGCTTAGTGCTTGTTTTAACCCAATAATTATAATGGTTTAGATTAGAGAGCCTTCGCGCACTCGTATACTAAATGAAATCTATTGAATTAGTCTATGTTTGTCAAGCCACTGAATTCATTCATGTGTCTAGACTTTGATCGTCGTAATTAAAATATTTGTAATTGATCACTTCTTTCTGGTCATATAATTCTCACCAATATCTTGATGTCAATGGATATTCTATTTTCGTGTGTTTTCTAGAGCTAGACATTATTTAGCGCAGTTCTTCGGATGCTTCATTTGGCCTAACACATTCTGAAAGTAATAAAGCATAGGTTTTGTAATTCACCATTACTTAATGTCAAAACGGATGAATAATAAATCAACTCCCGGGGTTACGTTCATGACACATTCAAGCACAATTTTCGCATTCGTACATACAATGTGTCAAATCAGAGGAAAATGTATTCATTCAATGCAATGTTTTGCTGTTTTTGCTATTATGAACACAACTTGTTCTCGAAAATCTTATGATTACAAGCACTATTAAGCAAACTTCCTTCTGTCAGGGATGTTTTTGTGGCTACCGTAATTAGGGTTGCATAATGCGCATTGGTGCATAATGCGCACCCCCTTTTGGCCTTGCAAATCTCCAGAAAAAAACTAGTTCGTGTCTATAATGCGCATGGAGTTTCAAAGCAAATCGCGGTCAGAAATGTAAGCATTAAATATCAATCGTATATATTTTTCAGTCCTTTGAGCATGTTTCATTTGCTGGTAGAATTTAAGAACCATTTATCTCTTTTCATCTTCAATAAAGTTGCAAAATATGAAATGTTTTGGGTTTTATTGGCGTTTTCATACGATGTTTTTGTTATCCGTACAATAGTAAGCAAAAAAACATGGCGGACATGTGATTTCCCGGTCTGAGAAAGAGTAAAACACATTGTTCTTGTTTATAATGCGCACCCCTCCTACAAAATAAAGAATCCGGTCAAAATCCTGCGCATTATGCACCAGTAATTACGGATGTATGCTAATTAAAGAACTGCCTTCATCTCTTCATAAATGATTTTTTGTGTCATTTGTCTGATATCAAAGTAGTCAAATATCTTAGTTTTATAATAAAATATTTCTACGAACAAGTATTATGAGGTTGGGAATGTGCTAACAAATGGTTGTCACATATGGAGGAGGAACTGCTTACCCTTCCAGAAGACCTTAGTTTACACCCGATTTTGAGGGTTTTTAGTGTGGTTCGTGTTGCTCGATCTTCAGCTTTATGTGTAATTGTTCATTGTTTGACGTTTTTCTTTGGCCATTGTACTGTCTGTACTTAGATTTACGGATTGTGATTACCTCTTTGGTATCTTGGCCATTGTACTATCTGTACTTAGATTTACGGATTGTGATTACCCCTTTGGTGTCTTGGCCATTGTACTGTATGTACTTCGATTTACGGATTGTGATTACCCCTTTGGTATCTTGGCCATTGTACTGTCTGTACTTCTATTTACGGATTGTGATTACCCCTTTGGTATCTTGGCCATTGTACTGTCTGTACTTTGATTTACGAATTGTAATTACCCCTTTGGTATCTTGGCCATTGTACTATCTGTACCTAGATTTACGGATTGTGATTACCCCTTTGGTATCTTGGCCATTGTACTGT
>MJUT01004988.1:4759-37160 GCA_002080005.1 Gigantidas platifrons
TATTATATGCCTGGCTAAAATGTCTGGTTTATGACATTGAGCATAAACCTTATATGTCTAATATATGTCAGTAGTGAGCATAAACTGTATATGCCTGGCTAAGTGTCTGGTTTATGACAGTAGTGAGTATAAACCGTATATGTCTAGCTAAATATCTGGTATATGACAGTAGTGAGTATAAACCGAATATGCTTGGTTAAATGTCTGCTTTATGACAGTAGTGAGTATAAATCGTATATTTCTGGCTAAATATCTGGTTTATTTAATTTACAAATGTCCTGACTGTCGTGATAACAAGAGCAATAAAATACATCACACAAGCACTGTGTCAGAAGGAATAGAATAATTAAATTCTTCATTTTCGGTTGACATGTTTTACGTCTTAGATTTTTGCTGAGTGGCCCGTGGTCTACATCAAGTGGTAGGTGGATTTACTATTACCCATGCAATCAGTGCTTATCACCACTAAAGTTGTGAGTTTGAATCCGGCTTTTCCTTTAAACAAATATTCTTAATAAGTTGACTTACGCCAGGCCCGTGGTTTTCTCCCGTTTTCTCCACAAATAACACGGACCGCCACGATATACATGTAGCTGAAATGTTGTTGAAAGTGGCGTTAAACTTCATAAAACAAAGCAAATCCATGCACCAGTATGTGCACTTGTTTGTTTCTCGGGTAGCAATTATTGATAATCATCAGCACCTATTATGTTTTCTTAATCTAAGTTGACCTTATCATACAGCTACACCAAATCTAAAACTTATTCGTTGTTTTAGCACTATTCAGGATGCATCCAATCAGGTATGTTGCATTGTATTTGCTAATATAAGTTAAGATATAGGATCAAACACAGGTTTAACCAACTTATCAAACATTAATTCAGCACATACACGATGGTAGCTATTATAAAACAAATGCACACAGCGAAAATAAAGACTCCTTCTACTAAGTTGTGGGGGTTGGAGACATGTCATAGTTTTGACTTTTCAGAGCGAATATATTGAACCGACACTAACTTAACCACTCCTTAAACATGACACTAGTGAGTGTAAACCGTATTATATGCCTGGCTAAATATCTGGTTTATGGCATTGAGTATAAACCGTATAGGTCTGGTATATGTCAGTAGTGATCATAAACCATATATGCCTGGCTAAATGTCTGGTTATGTCAGTAGTGATCATAAACCGTATATGCCTGGCTAAATGTCTGGTTATGTCAGTAGTGAGCATAATCCGTATAGGTCTGGACTATGTCAGTAGTGAGTATAAACGTATATGCCTATCTAAATGTCTGGTTATGTCAGTAGTGATCATAAACCGTATATGCCTGGCGAAATATCTGGTTATGTCAGAAGTGAGTATTAACCGTATTATATGTCTGGCTAAATGTCTGGTTATGTCAGTAGTGAGCATAATCCGTATAGGTCTGGACTATATCAGTAGTGAGTATAAACCATATTATATATCTGGCTAAATAACTGGTTTATGACATTGAGTATAAACCTTATAGGTCTGGTATATATCAGTAGTGATCATAAACCGTATATGCCTGGCTTAATGTATGGTTATGTCAGTAGTGATCATAAACCGTATATGCCTGGCTAAATGTCTGGTTATGTCAGTAGTGAGTATAAACCGTATAGATCTTGACTATGTCAGTAGTGAGTATTAACCGTATTATATGCCTGGCTAAAATGTCTGGTTTATGACATTGAGTATAAACCTTATAGGTCTAATATATGTCAGTAGTGAGCATAAACTGTATATGCCTGGCTAAGTGTCTGGTTTATGACAGTAGTGAGTATAAACCGTATATGTCTAGCTAAATATCTGGTTTATGACAGTAGTGAGTATAAACCGAATATGCTTGGCTAAATGTCTGTTTTATGACAGTAGTGAGTATAAATCGTATATGTCTGGCTAAATATCTGGTTTATTTAATTAGTGAGCATAAACCGTATATGTCTGGCTAAATGTCTGGTTCATGAAGTATTTCATTTTACAAATGTCCTGACTGTCGTGATAACAAGAGCAATAAAATACATCACACAAGCACTGTGTCAGAAGGAATAGAATAATTAAATTCTTCATTTTCGGTTGACATGTTTTACGTCTTAGACTTTTGCTGAGTGGCCGTCGTGGTCTACATCAAATGGTAGGTGGATTTACTAATACCCATGCAATCAGTGCCTATCACCACTAAAGTTGTGAGTTTGAATCCGGCTTTTCTTTTAAACAAATATTCTTAATAAGTTGACTTGCGGCAGACCCGTGGTTTTCTCCGATTTTCTCCACAAATAACACGGACCGCCACGATATACATGTAGCTGAAATGTTGTTGAAAGTGGCGTTAAACTTCATAAAACAAAACAAATCCATGCACCAGTATGTGCACTTGTTTGTTTCTCAAGTAGCAATTATTGATAATCATCAGCACCTATTATGTTTTATTAATCTAAGTTTACCTTTTCATACAGCTACACCAAATCTAAAACTTATTCGTTGTTTTAGCACTATTCAGGATGCATCCAATCAGGTATGTTGCATTGTATTTGCTAATATAAGTTAAGATATAGGATCAAACACAGGTTTAACCAACTTATGAAACCTTAATTCAGCACATACACGATGGTAGCAATTATAAAACAAATGCACACATGGAAAAGAAAGACTCCTTCTACTAAGTTGTGGGGGTTGGAGACATGTCATAGTTTTTACTTTTCAGAGCGAATATATTGAACCGACACTAACTTAACCACTCCTTAAACATGACACTAGTGAGTGTAAACCGTATTATATGCCTGGCTAAATATCTGGTTTATGGCATTGAGTATAAACCGTATAGGTCTGGTTATATGTCAGTAGTGATCATAAACCATATATGCCTAGCTAACGTTATTTTGAGGAAATGGTCTTATGTTACCTACAAATAAACAGCAGAAATATTGATACAACAGTAAAAGCGATATATATCTTTTTTAATTTAAGCTGCAATTTATTCTTAAACAAATCTAATCGTGAAGTCAGTGTCCTTTAAACACATAATTTAAATATTTTGACGGAATTTTAAGAACTGTCTTTAATGTTAATATTGAACAAATAAATATAATTTTGTCAATTTATTAAGTTTTCATACTGGAGCAATCATCATCATTAACAGGGTGTGAGATGTCGGAAATCCTGAAGAAAATATAAAACATCAAAAGAATTTTCCCAAAATGTGAAGGTAAAAATGCAAACTTGATTTAGGTCTGTCTTAATATCAATAATATGTGCTCGTTTGATTCGCATTGTCATGTTGATTCATCAAGCATTTTCGTATATTGGGCTTAGTGGTGCTGTGATAAAAAAAAATAAAGATATTGCTAATACGTCAATGTCCTTAAGAATATTGCTCATGATTTAATACCCCCTTTCTCCCTTTGGATCAAGTCATTAAATGTTAGGAGAATTTGACAACTTAATATTTATGCTTGCTGATTTCGCCTTTGTCGGGAAAAAAAAGTAAATTCGTGGATTACATTTTATCACTTGTTCATTTATTTAAGCGGAGATCTATATACAATGTATTTAGCTAGTGTAAATTTTCAGTGCGTTTTTTGCTCATCTTTTTGTTTCAAATTTAACCCCATTTGACCCACCCGAAAACGACATTTCTTTTGAGACTATAACTATATTTTAGAAGAAGTTATGTTACTTATGTTACAATGTGAAGAATATGATATTGTAGAAATTATTGTGAGGGAAGTAAACGAAATGTATAGTAGGAGTAATGAGTTGATTGATAAATATATTTTTTTATGATTTTTGTAAAGGATATGTGTGTATGATGGCAATGCATTGCACAATGTGATAGTTTCATGAAAATGTAGATCACTATTCTATGTTGTATTTTGATTGATATTTAAATCATATTTAAAATGTACCACCTCCTCATACCAAAAATCGCCAGGGAGGCAAGCGTTTCAAATATGTATATGTAGTTTGATTGGATTTAATAGTTACTTTGCTTTGTATATAATGTGTTCTTTTGGTAACAATTCTTTGTATATGGATTTCAAGCCAATAAAAATTATGTTCTGTTCCATGACACACACTCGTGAATATTCATATAATTATACGTTATTTATATCACACTCGGATTTTCCTATTTTTATATACCATGTTTACAAAAGACTGCTCGCACGTGCTAATGTGGGTCACGGGTCACTGTGAGTAGCATGTGTAGTCACGTGAACAGATACGGTGTTGAAAAAACTGCTGATACTCATAAAATATTGATAAATGCAATACAATTTTATGTTTGTCTTCAAGAAATATGATAGACAAAACCATGTGTGAAGTTTTATGACGAAATATCTCCGACTTCTATTTAAATTTATGAGTGGAGAAACACCCACAGGTAATTTTAGCGATGTATTTTTATCTTGGACAATAATGAGCGTCCTGATTGGATGACCGATTTAAAACACACTGACTCCGCATGGTTTAGCAAGGTTACTCAGGTCAATAGTTTATAAATATTGAATCTTGACAATGCAAAATGCAAGTAAAAGAAACCTATGTTATATTTTTTGATTCTGGAATATTGTTGATCATTGATTCAAACAAGAAAAAAGGGGGAAAAATGGGGGGGTGAATTTTATTTGTGAATTTTACAGTAAAACAATAGTTATGTTTCGACAGTTTAAAGAGAAAAATAAAAAATTGTTGCGACTAAAGCTTAAATCAGCAGTTAAAAATTGAACACAAATATCAGTGGTTTTGTAAATGAGATTTATTTTAAATAGAAAATCTGAATTTATTATTTATTAATTAATTATTAATGATACAATTTTATATCCCTGGGGGGCACAGGACTGGACTTTAAGCAAAAATAATAATGAAGGATTAGTTTTTTTATTAAAAAAAAAATCCAGGACCTCATGACGGCAGATGTATCTTTTTCATGATCAGTTTTTTCCATTCTTTGCAGACGAAGAACGTTTACAGTACATGATTAATAACAGATTCGGACACAACTGCAGATTTAAAATTCCGGAATATAATATATTTTTTTAATTGTTTATCATATGTAATAATAGTGCCGTATAACACCCCTGTGGTACGGACCCAACAGGCACACACCGTTGTATTCCTACGTTGAATCAACTTTGATTTTGAGTTGGATATGGAAGTTGAAACAACGTTGAAATTTCAACATTGAACCAACGTTGCTTTTCAACCTTGATTAAACGTTGAAAAATGGTTGTTTTCATGTTGAATTTGGGTTGAATAAATACAACTCCCTTTTTCCATATTGTGCACTCTTCTTGCATCTTGTCTCTTTTTCTAAGCCATATTAGAACATAGTGATTTTTTTTGTTGCCTTTGTGTTCCTTAATATTCAGTTTGTATTGGTAGTTTTTATTTGGAATAAGAGGTTCTTCTCATCATTATTCAATTACTGGTACTGTTATTGTATACATTGTAGTAGTATGTAATGATGAAATATTTGTAATTTCCAATGTTACTGTTACTACAGTTCCAATCATAGGTATGACAATATAGTGTAAAAAGGGGGGGAAACGCAAAAACAAAAAAAAACAACAAAAAAAAAACAACAAACAAACAAACTTAGAATTCTGGGAGTTAGATGTTGCATAAACTATATTTTGCAATTAACATGACAAATAGAATAGAATAAAATTGGTCAATAAAGATTACTGTTTAGGATAAGAGGTCCATAAAAAGGTGATCTCCGATTTTTATGAAATTTTGCATGCAACTAGATTGTAAGGACATGCATCCAGATTTTGCAAAAATAATACATGTTATAGGTTTTTGGATATGATTTATCAACGATTTATACCCCGAAAATGAATCCGATTACATCATAAAAATGTTACCTATAAATTAGAACAATAAATGTGATGTTATATTTTTTTTCTACAGTAGGACACGTACCTTTGGCATATACCCGGTAATGAAATTTCAAAAAGTTTCATGCAGTTTTAACCAAATATATAAAATATATATTTTGTTTTCAATATTTGGATGCTAGTCCTTACAATTTAGTTGCATGTAAAAGTTCACAAAACATCCAACAGATCCAAACATTTATGGACACAGAGGCCCGGGTGGCTCAATGAGTTTGGTCGTTGGATCTAACAACTCGTACAAGCCTATCACCAATACGGTGTGGGTTCATGCCCGGCTTTGTAAATTACAAAAAGGGTGCACTCGACTTGCAGCCACAAGTAATAAAGTTTACCAGTTGCTTGCCTATGGTCGGTTGTTCTATCCAGGAACTCCGGCTTCCTCCACCACTAAAACTGGTCGCCATGATATAGCTGAAATATTGTTGAAAGTGGTATTAAAACACAAAAAATCAAAACCCATTTATGGACATCTTACATTGCGACATTTCAGACTGTCAGACAAAGTTCACTCATATTTGTTGTCTGTTTTAAACACAGGTTTCCTACAAAGTGACCGGGTTCAACGGTATATACAAAATTAATTGGCTCAAACATTAAAGTATTGAAGACTGTTGCATCATCAAAATCAATCAATCTTTATTTGTATACATTTATCATAAAATGTTCTGTTATTTAATGTATCATAATGATTAAATCAATAAATGATGTCTGACAGAATTTTAAGATCTGTTTCGTATTAAAAGTCAGGTGTCTCCTCTGCCACCACTGCCTATCCTTTTTGGCACAAACTTCAAGAAATTGGCGGCACATTCGGTAATTTTTGCCTCATCTGTGTTATGACACGTCAGAAGAACTTCTGAAAGTAAAAATAAAGATTTCTATTACTATTTCTGATATATACCTGAACACACAAGTTAATGAGTTTATTGAAGTTTAATACACATTTGGTTTAAGTGAATGGTTTCTGCTGCACTCAAATAACAACAAGTTGAAATGCTAGTCTTTATATCTGAAACATATCTGAGTTCACATAATATCCAACTTGTTCTCATTTCTTTAATGTGTATGCCAACAAAATTGAAATGACTAGGTACACAAGACTGCTGCTACTGTAGTTACCATAGTCCTTAATCTGTATATTGTTTATTTGGATTTCTTCGCATGTATATTTGCAGTTTACTTTTTAGGACAACATGAAGCACCATGTAAATTTCACTGCTACCATTTAAAATTCACTACAAATACCCCCTCACCTCATAAAAAAATTTTTTAATAATCTTAATATTTGCATAGCGTCCAATAACACAATCAATTATTAGATTATCAAATTAAATGCTAACTTTTTATAAGATATACTTGTTAAAGAAAATCATTAAAAAAAATGACAATCTTAATAATAATCACTAACCTTTGATTAGTTTAAATAAGCATGACTTTGCAAAAGGGAATTTATCCTTCTAGCCCTTCATGTTCATCCTGGCCATCAGTCCATTACTCATACATCTGAAGAAAGAAAATCAAATACACAATGTATTATCAAAACCATTCCATGGAATTATGCGTTAAAATTGGATTGGTATAGTACTGACTGCAAACACAAAATGGACAGGATTTAAGTAATAGCTACATTTGTATAATGGTTATTGTAACTCCTATTCCCTTGGAATGATTTTGAAAAATGTATGTATTATTCTGCACCTTTAGCAAACTTGACTAGGGGGGGGGGGATTGCCTTTGTGCAGATTACTGTTTGTCACAACTACAACAATTTTGTTATTTTCTTAGAAGTCTGTATAATTTCCAGTTTGCACTTTTCACATGTGAAATTTTGTGTGTAGGACCTATATTATGGTCAACTTTTTGGAATTGTATCTTATAAGCCATCTTTTTTCTCCAACTTCGATATTTGTTGTACATTTTGTAACTTATTCCAACACTTTATTACTGTTGAAAAAGTGGCTCAACAATCAGGCAACACCTTAATTGCGGTTTAATTAAAAGAAATTTGTATGACTGTTGTTGACCCATACATATTGTAAGTGAGTCAGTCTGTATGATTAAATAGTGTCCACTGTGAAATATTGTCCTCTGTTACAATTGTTTCTATGATAAAGTCTGAGGACGGAATAAAGCGCAGATGTGAATTCTTTCGGTCTGTTGGGGATTTTTCGTTTGAAAAAGATACAATCTGACACATTTTCACAGGACAATATTGTAGCGGGGGGCCAAGCCAATAGTAGGGGTTGTCTCTCTGACTATTAATCTCCCAGTTCAAAGCTGCCATCACTTGTGCTTAAAGGCACACAAGAAACCTAACTAGGCCAAATAAACAGGCTTAGTAATCATGTACAATACCGTGTTGCTCAATCATTTAGTCTTAGGGTCCTTAACAGGGTACAAGGTATATAGATTAACAACGAGATCCAGAAGACCCAACAATCAGAGTCACGATGGGGGCGACGGGGTTTTAATACCCAATTAGGTTATGGTCCAATTAAAAAAAATGTCCACATCTGTCGTGCAGAAAATATAAAGACAGAATTAATCTGTAATCAGGAAGAAAATTCCTGCAACTGGAGCAATATGAACTGCACTCGAGAAATGGTATAATGCCTTAACAGGGACAATGATCTTAGACCAGTCCGCAACGGAGCATGGCTGTCTGACAATCCAATATATTTATTACGGATGAGACAATCTATTTTTTTCGTGAGACAGTCTATGGGCACCAAAGACCTCGAACTACGATGGACTCAGGGTGAGCAAGTTTTATATTATATGTAAATTAATAAAAAGAAATAAGACTTTCTTGAGCACTATTTTCTATTGCATTCAAACATAGCATACAGTAAATACAAGTACAGTCATGTTCGTTAAATCAAATTATCTTTACATTGAATATTAATCAAATTATCTCAATTAATCAATCTGAATATTGTAAGACCCATATCAGCACGGTGTTCAACCAACTACATACAAGATTGTTATTTGTTAAATCAATGTTATTTATTCAACTGTTACACTTTATTTGTAAAAATATGTTCTTAATAAATGTTAAACTTTGAACTTCTTTATCTTATGTTATAATACATTATGAACAGCTTTATCTTACATTGTATGTGAAAATAAATTATGAAGTCTTCGGAGCAACTAGTGAAGACAAACTCAAATCGTATGATTTGAGTAATCCCTATTTATTACTGAGCTATATTGACATTCCCTATTAAAATATTAAATTATTCTAAAGTATCCTAACTTACCCTTAGTTAACTTAAACTTTATAGCAAATTATCTGCAGTTAAAATAGCACTGTCTATAGGAGAAACACAACAGACAGGATAACTAGCACAGTGCCTTAAAATTGACTATGAACATATGAAAATGGGCTGGGGAAGGCATATATATTTCTTTATGTAGTAACATGGAAAATTCAGCTTGAATAAGTAGCAATAGCTATTTACAAAATGCAAGCTTCTGGGACAATTTAGTTCTGATCTAAGCTGAAATATCTGCAACTCAAAATGACCAGAAAAGGTTCAAAATGACTGACAAAAACCTATCAATTTAGAAAATCAGCTGTAAAATTACAACTAAAACAATATTTCAATGCCAAATATAGATTCTATAATGCAGATCAACTGCTTAAACTTTGTCCAGAAAATAATAACACGAGAAGCATGATGACCAACTGACAGAAAATATAATGTACGTTCTGGTGTTCAAAATTAGTGAGAAAAAGAGCCTGGAATTAACAGGAACTTGGCTTTTATACTCCCAGAGCCAAACTGAGCGATTATCGGGGCAACGAAAACGGGACCGTAAAATGGCCCAAATGTAACGAAAAATATTCCCCGATAGTAGAAAAATACATACAGAGGATCGTGAACTTGGCGTCCACGGTACAAAATAATGTTCTACAATACAATACAATAAAAATTAACTGTAGTTTAATTAAAAAATAAAGTAACCAGCCTTCCGGCAACTCGGTTGTATATTCTTACTCCCGTTTTACAACGGTACACACAGGTCAACTCTCAGGGTCACATCCGTTGTCCTATAATTATTAGCTACCATAATTATTAGCTACTTTTTGACGTTCGGAACGAGATTTTAGTAAACCACAAAGGTGTTCCAAATGATAGCCATGAAAATTAGCTACCTTAAAAATACATTAAAAATACTATTCCAGTTATTCCCCTTTTACCATGTTTTGATAGATTCTTGGTAATTAGTATTTTTGAACAAAAAAAAGGGAGGGGTGAATGTAGGCGAGTAAATCTATTTAATTAGATAGATTTAACCCAGAAATGGATTAATATAAAATTTATATGGCGTAAAAGAATAAAGGCAAAGACTAGTTGACTCGTAGTCAGCATAATTCCTTCATTGCATGGGATAGAAGTCATGAAGTTTTCCATTAATTAAGCTACCTTGCATCTGTTCAATGTATGACACAGGTTTCAAAATGTTATCCATGAAAATAAACTACCTTGCACCATTCAAACATAAGCATAAACATCAGAAGTTTGCCCATGAAAATTAGCTACATCCCATTCCTTCGTTGAATGGGATAGGAGTCATGACGTTATCCATGAAAATAAACTACCTTGCATCATTCAAACATAAACATAGGCATCAGAAGCTTGCCTATGAAAATTAGCTACCTCGCATTACGTCGTTGCATGGTCCATGAAAATTAGCTACCTGGCCTTTCTTCATTGAATGGGATAGGAATCATGGCTTTTTCCATAAAAATAAGCTACCTTATATATGTTCAATGTATGACACAGGTTTCAAAGTGTTATCCATGAAAATAAACTACCTTGCACCATTCAAGCATAAGCATAAGCATCAGAAATTGGCCCATGAAAATTAGCTACCTCCCATTCCTTCGTTGAATGGGATAAGAGTCATGACTTTTCCATGAAAATAAGCTACCTAACATCTGTTCAATGTATGACACAGGTTTCAAAGTGTTATTCATGAAGATAAACTACCTTGCACCATTCAAACATAAGCATAAGCATCAGAATCTTGCCCATAAAAATTAGCTACCTCTCATTCCTTCGTTGAATGGGATAGGAGTCATGACGTTTTCCATGAAAATAAGCTACCTTACATCTGTTCAATGTATGACACAGGTGTCAAAGTGTTATCCATGAAAATAAACTACCTTGCATCATTCACATATAAGCATAGGCATCAGCAGCTTGCCCATGAAAATTAGCTACCCCGCATTACGTCGTTGCATGGTCCATGAAAATTAGCTACCTGACCTTTCTTCGTTACATGGGATAGGAATCATGACTTTTTCAATAAAAATTAGCTACCTCGCATTCCTTCATTCCATTTCTCTGACAATATCTATGACTTTTTTATTTTCAAAATCCTGATTTTATTTGTGCGTTTATTCTGATAATAGTGGCATGGATTACTTTACTTTATTAATAAGCACAATTTCCACCCTAATTAGGGTCAATGGCTACATTGAATAGTCAACAATACATAAACATACAATGTACTACATACAAACAAATGCAATACACAATAGAACAAATGGAATCAAGTGCCCCCTGTCCTCAGTTCCAATTACTGTAGTAGAACAAGTCAAACATCTCCGAAATTGGACTAAATGTCTGAAACCACAAGAGGTAGAGAGGATATCCCTCGATAATGTGGATTTAATTCTACTCTAAATGATCTTTTTTAGATTTCCACAAACAGTGGCACACCCATGTTTTCTATCCCCAAATATTCCTATACACCGTGTCCGACATCTATACAATCTGGAAACGGTGGTTAAACATGAACGAAATGGACCAATTCCTTTTTGAAGGTTCCCCACTGATTTTTTTGTAACTTTTATTGTTTGAGAGATGTGACAGAATCAACAATCCTATATGTGTGGGTTAAATTCGAAATTTATAAAATATTTTTTTTTACCAAAATCTATACTTTATTGAACATAAACTGTATAAGTGACGAGGTGAGTTATTCAGGCTCAGGTAAAATGACCCGCTAATTAAGAAAGAAATCATGGAAGCCAGAATGTGTTTTGAGTTTTAACATGGATTGTTGGATAAAATTTAATAATATCCGCTAACCCATGTTAAAACTCAAAACACATTCATGCTTCCAAGATTTATTTCGATTCTGATATGTCTAAGATTACAAATACGGTAGTATACTTTGATTGGAAGACGGTAATTTATATTTACGTTTGCGGAAAGTGTCACACACCATTTATGCTGCCAATGGAAAAGTCAGTCACATTGACCGGCGCATGTGTGAACGAGATTATACCATCGATAAATCACTCGTTTGTCTACAAAGCGAAAGAAGGACGTTATGTTAGAATTAGTGATATTATACTTTATGCAAATTTCTTTGATAATTCGGCAATTTCATTGGTAAATGTAGATGTGGTATTTTTCTCTAACTTTTCTTAACCCCGCCCACCAAAGCAGAGGGTGGTATTGCAAGGATATACCACATCCCGCACAATACCACCCTCCGCAATACCACCCTCCACAATACCACCCTCAGCAATACCACCCTCTGAAGGGCATTCAGTATAATATAAAACATACTGCCTTTGGTTGAGTGTGTTACGGTAGATTACCACACTCAGAAAAAATATCACCTTCGACTTCGTCTCTGGTGATATTTTATTTTCTTGTGGTAATCTACCGTAACACCCTCAACTAAAGGCAGTATGTTTATATTATCACCCTGGTATTCATCAAAGCTTTTGAGCAGACATTGTCAAAGGGAACGTGAGCTATTGCCATCATTTGATCCGTTGCCCGTCTGTAAGCTTTTCACAGTTTAATCTTCTGCTCTGAAATCCCTTAACCCGCCACCATAGGCAATTCTTATTGCTGATTAGTTGATTTCTAAAAAAAAATCTTCACCTCTGAAACCGAGTAGCCATAGGCAGTTATTGTTTCTGTTTGGTCAATTTTAAAAAATATCTGAAACCGCTGGAAGGTCCTCTATAAAGATTGTTTATTTTGGCTCAATTCGTTGCAAACATGGTCGCCACAGGCGGTTCTTAATGCTGATTGGTTGATTCCTAAAACATTCTTCGACTCTGAAGCCGCTTGACCAAATGAACCTAACTGGGTAGGAATCATCTATGGAAGGCCCTCTATAAATATTGCTAATTTTGGATCCGTTAACAAACATGGCCAGCACAGGTAATTCTTGTTGCTGATTGGTTGATTTATAAAAAATATTCTAAACCTACTGAGCCTCTAGTCTATATATTGTATTGTATTATATGTATGCTAATGTTCCATCATAGTACCAGTCTGAGTTTTTCAATAAAATCTTTAAGAAATAACTTGTGTTAAGATACTGTGCGTGTGAGATATTATCATGTATGGCTGTTATTTAATTTTTAAATTGACAAGTATGTGTGATAAAAGTATCTGTACTTACAAAACATACCAGCAAAATATTTATTTGAGCTATATTCAATGACATTACAGACATTTTCATACGTTGTACCAGCGTCTGGCAATCTACTTTCTAAAGGCTGAGTACATCATCCAAGTGATAAACAGTGCAGTGAAAGATAAATGAGGTGTAGGCAGCTCTTTAAACCTCTCTCCCATCAATACAAACGCAAACCTCTAAACATTTATTGATAAAGAATAGAGATACATGTACATAAGAAATTAGGATGCAGGCGCCTTAAAGTACTACTGATATCCCGAGATGTATAAATTTGTAGGCCCTTCTGAAGTTATATCCTCAAAACAGAAAAAAAAACAAATAAAATTAGATATTAATCTGTTATCAAAAACAAACAAATACAAAACAAACCAATCGTAAAAAAATTTCAAAAAGAAAGAATACAAACCCTACATGAATGCACCTTTTATCAACCTGACTTAGTTCTGTACACATAATTTTCATAAGAGATACTGGTAACTAATTTACCTGGAAATTTTACATACATTTTGTATCTATCATATTAAACAATGAGTGTATCTTGTTTTCAAAGAAAACATTCTGATAGCTATATTGCTAAAAAGAGGTAATAAAAACGTAGATATAAAATATAGTGCACATGCACGTTTCTGGAATAACCTTCATCAGGTATGCTCAAAATCAAAAGATTGGAAAGCCAAATAATTGAATAGTTTTGGGAGCACAAGATCTGTGGGTCATGATGTTATGTAGGAGTTTCTTTACATCTGGTAGAGATATTGGGAGTGCTGTTTTATGGTGTGGGTTTTGGTGCAGTCGGGGATGTTGTCTTGTGATTCCACGGTGAATACGGATTGACATTGTTGGGGATGTTGGATTTTTGCTTTGTGTCAGCTGTGATCTGTCCATCGCTCCTCATTGGTGTGACACATGCTTTGTCTGTACCTAAGGATTTTATATGTAACAGCTTCTTTCATCACATATTGAGTAAGATTTTGACCAAGATATAGTTTTTCTGGTACTTGATTCATGTCGAACGAAACCGAGAAACTTACAATATAAGCGCGGATGTCTAAAACGCTTAGAACGGTGTCTGTTTCTGCTCTTTTTAGACAATTTGGCAGTTGTTTTTTTTAACTATAAGACATTGCAGAATAAACACAATATACGTACATTGTCGGGAAATATAAAAACTGTACGTAACAGCTGTAGTGAGTGAGTGAGCGATTGTTGTTTAACGCCAACTCAGCAATTTTATAGCTATATCATGGTGAGACCAAGTTAATTTCCAATGAGATGATGATGATGTCGGCTTTTTTCTCGACCAACACGCTTAGTTTTTTTTTCATAGTGTTAGCTAACGGAAACAACAGACCGCGGATATACATGTCGCTCCACTCGGACACATTATCCCGATTCCGAGTCAACCAGTCTTTGCTCTTTCTCCTTAATTCTGCGTGCTTTGCATTATAAGCAACAAATACCAGTTGATAATCTTTGGTTTGACCCGATCGGGACTCGAACCCACGATCTACCGCACTCGAGGCGAGCACGCTAACGATTACACTACCGATGAGAGTCTTTGGTGAGCATTTCTGGTATGTTTCTCAGCTAATACATATATTGTCTACATAAATGACAATAGATAACGTAACAATACAAAATACATTGTGCGACGCACGGTCAACTTTTCGCGCTTTCACAATCCTTCAGAAGACACATAAAACGCGACTTTTTGAGTACATGTATATAAACAAATTTATATTTTGCCATCTTCCACATTCTGTTGGAAATTTATGATTTAGGGTTCTATATTTACAAAATCCAAATAAGAAATTGTCATCAAGAGTATGCAAATAGTTTCAGTTTCGAATTGAAATTAATTTAATAGCTACCAGTTCTTTAATGTTGTAATAAATAAAGTTCCCAACTTTCATTATTAAATATGGAACATAATTTTATTTATTTCTTGAATTCAGAAGATAGTGTCAATAAGTAAGTAAATGAGTTAATTTCTTTATTTCAAGAGAGTAACATGGTTAGCAATAATAAAAGTGTGATTAATAATTAATATATACAATAAGTATAATACAATTAAAATACGTTTTTTCATGAAATTTGAATTCGGACTTGGAACAATTTATCAGATATGATCTTATTAAGTTAAAGAATAATTTGTATAGTTTGAGCATCAAATAAATATTAAATTCTACCATAAATAGTCCCCCAATCTATTTTAATAGCTGTAAAAATGATACATCGCGATGGTAAATTGAAAAAAGATAGTTTGTAACTTAATCACATGCTATACAGCCATATATGTAGCATATTGTTTTTCAACTATGAACACCACTAATTATCTATTGTTTATTTTATTTAATATTGTGTAGATCTATATGTCTCTCTTTGTCAATCAGTAACTCTTTTCCTCTTTATGTACATGCAGTTTTTCATTTAGTCCCTCCATTGTAAATACACAATTTGTATTTTGGTAAACATAATAAGGGAGACAAATCCTATAAGTTTATGCTACAAGTAGCTAATTTTCATAGGTAGCTAATTTTTATAGCTCCGCCATATGAAAATTAGCTACCGGAAGTTGGAGGTAGCTCATTTTCATGGGTAGCTAAAAATTTTACGCCACCGTAAGCAAATTTGTATACCGGAACTTCCGCACATGCGTAGTATTTACAGGAAATGGCACTACACACGATAAATGAAAGTAAATATACAGCTAACAGCGACAAAAATCATGGTTATCTACATTTATATACAGTTGAACACCGACTGACATATATAGGAGAAACACTGAAAACCTACAGAATTTGGTTAAATGGGAGAAAACAGGAAGAAAACTTTGTCAGAGTCAAAAATCGACTCGTTCCTTAAAACAGGTGCGTGGTCCACAGGCACTTGTTTCTATCAATGGGGGTCGACACAGGCACTTGTTTCTGTAAAAAATATATACCATATACCTAATATTATACCAAGGTACTTAAGTTTCAATTTTGATTGCAACTACCACCGCGACAATTTCGCTATTTTTCGCCTCAACGGACGTCAGGATGGCATCGAGCCTATAATCACCTTATTGTACAATAATTTATCTACAAAATGATGTATAACATGACTGCCTTTGCTGAACCTCAGCAGTGTAATAGAGCATAACACCTACGTCTTGTCCAGACATTAGGGAAAACAGTCGTGAGATGGAAATATCGGCCGCAGTGAATGTATAATTACAAAAAAAATATCTCAATAAATCTGTTATTATTATCAAAGAACAATTAATGAATTCTAAAATTTATGCAATCAAAATTACATGGAAAAGTTCTTCTATTTAATTATAATCTGCTAGTTTCTAAAAATAGACATTCACTTTTCCACGATGTAAGGGTTTATATTTTTATACTACATGTATCATATCAACCAATCAAAATGCTTACCTTGCATTCACTGCGGCCGATATTTCCATCTCACGACTGTTTTCCCTGATGTCTGGACAAGACGTAGGTGTTATGCTCTATTACACTGCTGAGGTTCAGCAAAGGCAGTCATGTTATACATCATTTTGTGGATAAATTATTGTAGAATAAGGTGATTATAGGCTCGATGCCATCCTGACGTCCGTTGAGGCGAAAAATAGCGAAATTGTCGCGGTGGTAGTTGCAATCAAAATTGAAACTTAAGTACCTTGGTATAATATTAAGTATATGGTATATATTTTTTACAGAAACAAGTGCCTGTGGGGGTCGACTATCAATGTATAATAAAAAAAGGTAGCCGACTCGGAAATATACCCCTTCCGCTTCAAACACAATTTATACTATGTTATTCGCGATTTCGTACGCTTTCCGCGTGTCTAGCGCTTCTACATACATTATTCTTTCAAAATATGTCAACAAAGTTTATCTCCTTACGGTTCTCTCTCTAAAAATAGTAATCTTACAGGTAAAAAGATCATCTTTTCAAAAGTACCCTCGTCTCAATAGACACAACTTCCGGTTTTCTATCATGGTGATAACACAAAAAATCGAGAAACACAAATGGACGTATAATCTTTCTCGGGTTTTTTCATTATCACCATGTTATTTTTGAAAATGTGAATTATTTAAAGTAGGAAAGTTCTTCCAAGTTTTGAGGGTAAATTATTATCAAGAATATTTTTATGTACAGTAAGTGAGACAAGCAAGAATATATTTTTTAGACTGGGTTTTATTATTTTCCAGAAAATTAATTTACTATTTTAAGAAAACCGGAAGTTGTGTCTATTGAGACGAGGGTACCTTGGAAAAAATGACATTTTTACTGGTAAGATTACTATTTTAAGAGAGAGAACCGTAAGGAGATAAACTTTGTTGACATATTTTGAAAGAATAATATATGTAGAAACGCGGAAAGCGTACGAAATCGCGAAGAACATGGTATAAATTGTGTTTGAAGCGGAGGGGGTATATTTCCGAGTCGGCTACCTTCTTTTATTATACATTGATAGTCGACCCCCCATTGATAGAAACAAGTGCCTGTGGCGTGGTCCCATGCAAAACACATGGTTCGCCGTATGCCCAAGGGCACGATCGCTACAATATTATGGCTTACAGGTCAGCCTGGTCAGCAAATTTACACATGTATTTTAATTCTGTATTTTACCAGCAAAAAATATAATAAAATGAAAAAAAAAGAAGGTGAACATGGGACACATATACTCTTGTCAAAATCACAGGGGCTTGAATCGCTTTCATAGAGGTCACGCGGCCTATATACTAACAAGGGATGTAACGACCAACGTAGCCAAGCCACTACCAGTTCTGTTTCAGGCTTGAAAAAAATATTAAAAAATCACACATTCAAACAATCTTTGTTGACATTCGCTAGCATATTGATTTACACTACACTCCAAGTGTTACGACGCTCATACTCTCAGGTCGGACAGAGAGTTTCGTCGGACTTTGAGAGACAAAATCCTCCCAGGTCGGAGAGAGAGTGAGAGTCTCCACTCTCAGATAGTTAAACTGTGTAACGTCCTCAAATTCTACTAACCAATAAATTCGTGCATAAAAAAAACATGTGTAAAGCTGAAATAAATTAATGATATACAGTACGGAAAGTATAGATCTGTTATAGAATAATACAAATGAATAAAATGTATTAACATGCAGTACCCATGTTATAAGTGCACTAGAAATGAATATTAATACATGTATGTCCCTATGTACATGTATACTCGCGACAATCGATGTCAAGGCCCTTTCACTTGCTGCAGATAGTTGCCGGTTTACGATATCGGGTGCGTTTGCTCTTTCACGTGTTCGCCAAATGTATAGCGAACGATCCCGGGTAAATAATTCTAATTTATACATTTATTTCTTTAAAGGCAAATATGAATTAAAATTAATTAGTAAAATTTAAGTTTTATTTTGTTAATGGCGAATGGGTCATAAATCCGTAAATCCCGCTTTTTTCTCTCTTGAAAATGGGCAGTCTGATATAGGTGGAATAATATTTTTTAGTGTATTCTACAGGTTTTTATTTTACTTTTTTACAATTTGTGATGACTACGTGAAAGATTTACACAATCAGCACGTGCAGGTCGAGAGATATTTGCGACTGAGATATTTGATAAAAGTTTTTATAGTTTACTTTATTTGAAATGCACAATTTTACCCCAACGGGTTGATGGCATACAATTATACAAAACATATATACAAAGCAGACAAAGGACAATCATTAGTTTACCTGTCAAAACATCACCCATTTCAGCATGCCATATCGCATCGTGCATTCATGATACACAAATACACCTATCACAGGTGTGAAAAAAACGTTGCTCAAGACCCCTTTTATTATAAAATCACGTTGTTTTTCTTTTCTTGAAAATCGGCAGTCTGTGGAGTCCTGATATAGGTGAAATAATATTTTATTAGTGTATTATACGGGGTTTTTTTTACAGTTTACCTGTCAAAACATCACCCATCTCAGCATGCCATCGCATCGTGCATCCATGATACATTTTGTATGTACAAATACACCTATCATAGGTGTGAAAAAAAACGTTGCTCAAGACTCCTTTTCTTATACTAAGACTTATAAATTGTGCTTAATAATAAAGTTTAAAGTTTTATAAACATGGATACAAAATGCAACTATTTTGCGTTTTTGATTTTCAAGCCGTCTTCCAATTTATTTGTACTTAAAAAATAAATTGATATTTTTTTCTTATAAATGTGTATAAATATCTTCGTAGCCTGGCTGTCGGCAATCCTCTTGAAATAAAATAAAGAATTAAATTAAATTAAATATCTTCCATAAATTTCAATTTCTTATCTAATTCTTATGTAACAATATGATCAGGTTGTTATTTTCATTGAATGGCATCTCAAAATAGATGACTACACAGTAGGGGGTCTTCCTGTATATTGGGTACATCCTGTCAATTACATAAGTCATNNAAAAAAAAAAAAAAACAGCAATAGTGATTTCACCACTAGTTTAGAGCCAAGTCCTAGGTGTGTATTGATCCCAGCAACAATTGAGGAAGAAATAAAATGTATCTTAAAATAAAGAATTAGTATGACAAGACAACCTAATTCCGATCACCTGGAAAATATTCCCACAACATACATATTTAACCGAGTCTGAAAATGCTGGGCTACTGCATACTTATCTAGCAACATCTTCCGAACCAAGCTCTGTATCTACAAGTTCTGTGATAGATAGAATTTATAAATCAGTTTGGTTTTTCTTCAAAGCACCACCGAAAATGTTTTATTACGAATTGGTTATTACGAAATGGACAACGATCACCGTGTATCCCCGTACACCGGAAATTGATGGTGGTGTACCGTAAATTACGAAAGTTGTTCAGCGAATGCTCAAGGGGTGCATCTTAATATCGCTTAAGATTTCTCTTTATATATTGATACATTTCGCAAACTACAATTGAATAGTATTTCCTGATGTATGCAAGTTTCTTTTAACTAATATCCATCAGAATATGCTTTGTAAAACGGAGGATATATACCATAGAAGTGACAGAACTACCCTATTCAATTAGTGCATGAAGTCTTCAGATAATGCAAATAAACACACAATAAAATATTTAGATGTACCGAAATTCTAAAATATATTTGGTATCTGTCGCTGTTGTGCAATTATTCTTTCCTGAAGAAATACTTTCTTTAAAAACGTGGTGTACTGTAAATTATTATTTAGTTAACATATTGCTTTTATTGTTCTTTGATGGTAGCAGTGCCAGTGTCTAATCAGCAATTGGCCATTTGCTGCAATATCCACAACGCAATGAAATAAAACTCCACAAGAAAAACGAAAGCCAAAGAAAATCTCTTTATTTTAAAATAGCATCAGATTTATATCGAAAACAAGCCGTGTTGTAATATTGAAAAAAATAAATATGATGTCATGTTTGTTTAATAAATTCATAAGCTGACTCCATCCCTCCTCAAAGTCAACTCACACAGTGCACCTACATATACATCAGATATACGCTTAGCATTGGGATGGCTCGATTTAATCAGTTTTCAAATATGTACATGTATATGATTCGGGCGTACATTTTCCACTTCACCATTAATGGGTGAGGATTTTATAACTATAATACATGTATATTATCAATATGTCATATTTCTATTAAACGAGAATAAGAGTATATCAGGTCGACACGCGAAAGTTGTTGTTACCAAAAGATTGTATGGATATACGGACATGAACACGATAAATAAAGGAAAAATAGTTGTAATAATAATATAAACAAAAAGCAACAAAAAGCGCAATTCCTACACGCCGGTGTAGCTACTTTATTGACAAGAAACATTCTTCTATAATAATGTTAGTATTCAACACGATAAGGTTCAAAACTGATCTATTTGTTTATTTTGGATTTTAGTCTACTATATGAATGCATCACCAAAACAATATATATATATGAATTGGTTTGGCTTTAGGTTTTGTTTTGTGCTTAACGCCACTTTCAACAATATTTCAGTTATATCGTGGCAATCAGTTTTATTGGTGGAGGAAAACGAAGTACCCGGCGAAAACCACCGGCCTGCCCCAAGTAATAAACTGTATCACATGATATTGTACACCTCGTACTGAGCAAGATTCTAACTCGCAACATCAGTGGTGATAGGCACCGATTGCATAGATAGTTGTAAATCCAACCACCACACGACGGCCCCTATGTGAATGGGTATTTTCGTACTTTGAATGGGTACGATTTTCATTCCGATGGAATATTTAAATGGGGGTGTTTATAAAACTCGGCACCGCCGTACTCAACTTTATCCAAAGCAACAACACGTGAGGTAACTTCATGTACAAATGCGGTTCGTATTGTTATAATACTAACATGGATATACACGGAGAAGTAAATGTGCTATGTGTACATTATAATTAATTGTTGAATATACATACGTAGATACATATCACATCACATCAGCTGTTTATTAATAATACAACAAACTTCTCTGCATATAATTTTATACCGTGGCTGATTAAGGCCATGCGAGAATCTTTTTTTATTTTGTTCCCTCAATAGAATATCTTGTTCCTACATCTTATTATTTTGTTCCCACAAGAAAGATATTTTGTCCCACAACATACTACTTTGTTCCCACAACATATTACTTTGTTCCCACAACATATCACATTGTTCCCTCAATATATTATTATTTTGTTCCCACAACATATTATCTTGTTCCCTCAATGTATTATTTTGGCGTCCGTCGTCGGTTTGTCCATTAGTCCATTGTTAACTTTTCATTCAAAGACATTCTCCTCTGAAACCACGGGACCAATTAGAATCATACTCGATCACCATTGTCCTTGGGCAGCTCCCTTTAAGAATTGTGTCCAGCAGATCCACATCGCATCCATGATGTCCTCCAGCAGGGAGCATAGTTTAACACTGGACCCTATGGGAAATACATTCAAAGATATTCTCCTCGGAAATTACTTGGTCAATTGGAAATAAACTTGGTCGCAATAATCCCTTTTAAAAATTGCGTTCGGTGGGACCGTGTCCAATCCAAGATAGGCGCCAGCGGGGAACTTAGTTTTAACATTGGGTACTATGGGGAAACACATTCAAAGACCTTCTCTGAAACCACCTGGCCAACTAGAATCAAAATAGTCACAATAGTTCTTGAATTTTTCCGTTTAAAAGTTTAGTCCGGCAGGTCTTGGTCCGATCCAAGACGCCCACCAGCGGGAAACCTATGGGGAATTACATTTAAAGATCTTCTCTGTACAAACATGGTCACAGTGGTCCTTGAATTGGTCCCCTTTTCAAATTTAAATTTGTCTAGATCCAAACCAACGATAGAGTATTACTGCTGTTATTCAAAATTGCAATTGTGATTCACTTATAGTGTCGATGAGACTCCTGACTTTGGACATCTACACGTATTTGTGGCGGGATTGAACAAGTTTTTTTAAATCTCACCCCTCCCCCATCACCCTAACCAAGGGTAGAATGAACATAAACATATAAGGCACATAGTATAATAATCAGACAGAAAAAGTAACTAATGTACAAAGTATGACACCACAGACAGCAGACTCTCTCTCCTCTCTCTCTCTCTTTCTCTCTCTAACACACATATAGGAATGTTCGATGCCCTCTGCTTTCTGATCTCCTTTTGTTTTGCACTTGTCTCTTGTCTGTGGTGCGGTGCTTGTTTAAGTATAGCCACAAACTCTCACAAAACTTGCTTAACTCAGTCACATTTTTGTGTGTCTGCCCCAAGATGATATGAGTGAGTGAGCGAGTGTGTGATTGTTGTTTAACGCCAATGCAGCAATTTTTCAGTTATATCATAGGGAGAACACGTTATTTATCAATGAGATGATGATGATGAGGACTGCTTTGTTCTAGACCAACACGCTGAGTTGGATTTTAATAGTGCTAGCTCACTGAAACAACAATCCGCGGGTAGACATGTCGCTCCACTAGGACACATTATTCTGCTTCCGAGCCAACCTGTATTTGCTCTTACTCCTTATTACTACATGCTTAGCAGAGGAGCACCAAATACCAATTTTAAAGTGCTTGGTTTGACCCGATCGGGGCTCGACCCCACGATCTACCGCACTCGAGGAGTGCACGCTGACCATTACACCACCGAATGCGATTCAAGATGATATGCTGTTGGAACAAAATAATTTATTCAGTGAACAAAATATCTTTCTCGTGGGAACAAAATATCTTTCTTGTGGGAACAAGATAATATCTTGAGGGAATAATATCATATGTTATGGGAACAAGATAATATCTTGAGGGAATAATATCATATGTTATGGGAACAAGATAATATGTTGTGGAAACAAATTATATTTCTTGTGGGAACAAGATATTATATTGAGGGAACAAGATAAAAAAAAATCTAGCATGGCCTTAATCAGCCACCGTACTTTTAAGATGTACATTTGGGTTCACGCCAATTTTAAAGATTATTTTTGAATCACTAGAAAAGATAATTATGAAATCTCCATAACTTAAATTAATTTACAATTTGCTACTTATGCTTCAGTTAGCTTTCGTAACAGTTCATATATTTTGGAACTTCAAAAAATTTGAAGAAAAACCTATTGATTTGAATGAAATGTCAGTATATAATTTATATTCCTTGAATTAAAGTAGAAATATAATCTACTGCACAAAATATAGATTAAACAAAAAGCCAGGATCTCGAGAAGGACATAACTATGCAAAATCATTTGCTAGTTTTAGACAATTTATATTAATTTACCGAAGTTAATTAAATGTAAAATTCCATGTTGATCAATTGCATTGGCAACATTTGTTTCTGATCCTACAGAATTGCTACAGTACCTATTATGTATTAAAAAAATTAAGGAAACCTTTTCCTATAGCTACACTAAATGTGAAGCTTATTCATTTTGGTTTTTAATGCTATTTATGATGCCTTGACTGAGTTAAATGAAAACGAAGTACACTAAATACCAAATTATCAACCCGACCTCATTCAACTGTTACATAGTGTGTGCTGTTGATCATATCATATTTGTTTTTGTGTGTGTATGTTTATTATATACATGTCTTGTGTATCAAATGTTATATGTGTTTGTAAACGCATCGGTGACGTAATGATTGGCGTTCCCGACTCGGGTGTGGTAGATCGAGGGCTAAAGCCCCATTCGGGTTAAACGAAAGACTATAATTGGTATTTGTTGCTTATCCGCTAAGCACGCAGCATTAAGGAGAAAGAGCAAAGTCTGGTTGACTGGAAATCAGAATAATCTGTCCGAGTGGAGCGCCATGTCTACCACGGACTGTTGTTTCAGTGAGCTAGCAATATAAAAATCCAACTCAGCGTGTTGGTCTAGAACAAAGCGCACCTCATCATCATCTCATTGAAAATTAACTTGTTATCACAATGATATAGCTGAACAATTGTTGAATTGGCGTTAAACAACAACCATTCAATCACTCGCTCACTTTGTGTTCGTTAACTTTGTGCTTCATCATTGATCGGTTACCGTTAGCACACGTCACTTACGGTAATGATTAGTGTTTATCGACCAATCATGTCACCATTAACCTTTTTTTATCTGAGTCTATACCCCCAATACCCTAAATGTAATTATTTCTTATTTATCAATTTACCACACATATGTGTAATAGTCTCTATGTGATTCTGCCAAATGTGGGACTTGTTTATTAATATATTTATAATACCATATTAGATCAATAAAATAATGTATTTATACTGTTATAATAATATTGTTATATATGTACATTATTGATCATATAAGATCTATATTTATACATGTTTTGTGTATTGAATGTTGTATGTGTTATTAACTGTATGTGTGTGTTTTATTATCGTTCCGTTATGTTAGACATGTATCAAGTTATAACGTACCCCAACAACGTAAATGATGTTGATCAATATCGAGGGTGTATCGGTTGTTTTAATAACATTGTCAGATGCAAACAACAGACATGTAATACTACCCAATACATTATTTCATCGTACCAATTTCTCATATAGCCAGTAAAAAGGTATGTTTTGTTCTGTTATTATCCTGTTGTCATGTTCTGTATCTATATTAGATGCCGACAGTTGCATCTGGCTCCATACATCCAAACTATTTCCCTCTCGCTGGCGTACGCATTTGCTATATTAATGTTAGGAGCCTGTACCCGTTTGACACAGACTCCAAATCGAACGAAACACAATTAGATGAAATTGAATCAGCATTGTTCCTTCAGTATCAATACATTATATATATTACCAGGCATGGGTTAAGTCAAATGTATCGTGCGAAGATATGAAAATCAGCAATTTAACCGTGTATCACAAAGATAGGTAAGACAATTCGGGTTAGGTAGGAATAGCCATTTATGTAGTGGATTACCTATTATCCCAGAGTCGTGTCTTGATCGAGATTCAAAGCTTATAATATCTTGGCGTAGAATTAAAAATATAACGATAAATGTATTTTAGTCGGTGTCTGCTATAGACCACCCTCCAATTTTCTTAATCTGCGAACAACGTGTATTGAAAATTCTGATAGAGTTATCCCCCGTTGAAAAGTGCCAACCGCATTATATTCGATAACCCCCAAAAACCACAAATATTCAATTATTTCTCTACCGACATGACTATCCCTGATAATTATGATGGACTTCCAATACTTCCACGGATAACCTATCTTACAAACGATAGACTATATAGTGGTACAGCTGAAGAATCTGATAAAATACTAAAATATTTACGACAATCCAATCAAATCTAGTGTTCCGGGTGCAATCTCTAATCATAATATTAAATTTTGTGACGGCATTCTTTATAAACACCTCACCAAGCTGTTTAACTACTCACTACGGATGGGAGCGTACCCTTCATGTTGGGAATTTTTTCACATTTGTCGGGTTTATTAAAATAAAGGTCAAAAGAGTGAAATGTTCAACTATCGTCCCTTACAGTTTCTAACATGTATATCAACAATACATGAGAAAATAATTCATAAGTCACTTTATGAATATTGTGTTTCTCCTGAGCTACTCATTATCATGATATCAGAGCTTAAGAGAAATGACCCCACATCCAACCAGCTACATACTACAACTCACAACATTATAAATATCTTGATTACAGTAAATGTTATGATGTATATAATAAACGTTAGAGAATACCGAATGGACAATCAAAAATGGACAATACAGAGAAACTGGTAACATAATGGAGACAAGACGAAGAAAAACAAAGCAAAAAAAACACTATAATATGTGTTGGACATTAATATAGGCAAACAAACGCATATAGTGTAAATAAGACATGAGCCCTTCTATAAACAACTGTAGGTAAAAACGAACCGAACATCGTTTTTATGCGGACATCGTAGCTGATGCCACAGGAACTCAGAACGTAAAGACACATAATTAGACAGCACAAAAAAAATTAAAAGATGAGCAACACGAACCCCACAAAAAACCCGGAGCAACACGAACCCTACAAAAACCCCGGAGCAACACAGACCCCACAAAAAATCCGGAGCAACACGGACCCCACAAAAACCCCGGAGCAACACGGACCCCACAAAAAACCCGGGGTGAACTCAGGTGTTTGCGAAGGGTATTTTAGGTTGTTAATAACTAACTGCTTATACAACCTATTAAAATATACAATATGTATTTGAAATCAACAATGTAAGCCTTGTCGTGGTTATCAAACATTGGACAGACGATGCTGACTCTTTTACATCATCACTTATCACTATCGGTGAGTTTGGTGACCTCGTATTATCAGATATCTTGGTTTTTTTTTCTTATTGACTTTATGGTTCACTAATATTGATTTGGTTATCGATTTGTGATTGTTTTTACAGCTCCCTCTATATAGTATTTTATTTAACCGTTGTCAGACGATACACGCACGGAATAATAAAACAAAGATACACGCACGGAATAATGAAACAGAGATACACGCAAGCTTTAAATTAACCTTTAGAAATATCGATTGCAAGTGATATATATGTATGTTGAACTTGTCACACCATATTGTCGATGTTGTACATAGCAACCATACTTGGTATTGATAGGTACGTACTATTCCATATCTTTATATACGAAGCATTTTAAAGCTGTTACCGTTTGCTTATAGTTAAGAAAGTTTGTGTTGGTACCAAAGATGGTAATCGGAAGGCGTAAATCAAAGAAAATTTAATACAAATGACAAACAATGATCTACAAAGAATGAGCAGCATACACATCACACAGAACAGGGGATTAACTCAGGTCTTCCGGAAGGGTTATCACTTCCTTCCCCATTTGTGCTACCCATCGTGTTACTATTAAACAACATGAACATCATCTGACATGGAAATCATGTTGAACATCAGTAAACACAAATAACATTTAAAAAACATGAACTTCAAAAAAACAAAAAAACAAATGGAGAGTAAAGAAGAACAGCAAATCGTGTCGTCGTACATCACGTAATTTGACAAAATCAACAATACGAACCCAACCCAACTAATACATGTGCAAACTGGGGCGAACTCAGAAGGGAAAATAGATGCTGTTCCACTAGAGGAACTCGTCGTGTTACTTTTGGTACGAATCTAGTGATAAGTCATACAATGCCATTTTATCATTACAGATTTCAACATGGTTTCAACTGTTATCATAATGTTGACGTGTGTTGTTGCTGTTTACGGCCATGAATGTAAAGACTTCAAGTTGTCAGCCTCAGATCAATCTGTAATTGATATGATGAAACACTATCTACATACAACAAGGAAGACAGAGTGTTCTGGTGGAAAACTGAGTAATACTTTCTATTCTGTATTTTGATCAAAAACAAAACAAAAACATCTTGCTTCAAATTATATTCAAACGTATACAGTATATTGCCTCTGTTGTAGACAAGTAAAGGATACCATGATTCAGTGGCTCAATACTTGTTTCTACAGTTAATAATGGCTTAAGTCTTTAAAAATTTTATATTGTATTCTTCTACCTAGAAATAGCACAAGAGTTTCCAGTTTTCTATATTTTAGAAAACATGTGTAGCTATGCAAATTGTATACAAAACAATACCATATATCTATAATATCGTTCTTGTGTTATGTTTGAAAAAAAAGTGGACTAATTTTGATTGAAATGTTTGTAGCAAAAGTGAGAGGTAAACAACTGCCTGTAAAATAGACTTCATGACTAAATGGTATATTAGTAAAGGTCTTGTCTTAGCAATTGTTTCAGACAAACATGTCTTAAAAATTACAACAATGAAGTGGAAGCACGATACCATGATTTGAATAATATAAAAATTATTAATCTTATGATCTGCAACTTCAATATACATTTGTACTTTTCTAGCTTTTTTTTCCTCTTTATAAAACAGATGCTGGAGTAACATACATCCGATGGGGAAAGAAAACTTGCCCAGATGCCGCAAACCTTGTTTATTCAGGTATTGAATAATTAATGTGAATAGAACTGATTTATTATTCAAGTTAAAAATACACACAAATAAAGGTATAGATAATTATTATGAAAATATTATAAAATAAAATCATTCATAATTTCTTTATAAAATGCTACATTGTGAGAAAGGAATATTTGTTTATTTACTAGTACTATTATCTGTTAGTATTTGTTAATGATGACAATGTTAATTGTTGTAGGTCAAGCAGGAGGTAACCTACATACTAACAAAGGAGGTGGTAGTAACTACCTCTGTTTACCAAATGATCCTGATAATGGCAAGCCATATTCATATGCTAACGATGTGTTATATGGAGCTGAATACGAGACAGGTGGAGCTTCTAAGCTATCAGGATTAGACCATTTGTATGAAAAAGATGTTCCTTGTGCTGTATGTAGACGTAGAGGAAAGTCTTCTGTTCTTATGATACCAGGTATTTTTTTTTAATTTAAGTGTATTTTAAATATCAAAGCAAAACAAAATCATCTTATTGCTTTACATAACAAGAAAGCCATGCTATCAATTTATGAAATATTTCCCTGCTATTCCAAACAGAACAACACGAAATAATTATATTATTTACATGAGGATTCTGAAAGTGTGATATTAAACAACAAATAATTTGATAATATTGTGAATCATTTGAATGGCGTTTGTTAATACCAACTGTGTTGCTCACGATTGTCACTTTTATATAATGGAGAATATACTCCTACTGTAGATGCGTAAAAATAATCAACGAGACCCGTTAGGTTCGAGTTGATTATTTGTTAAGAATCTACAAGTTTGAGTGTATTCTCTTACATAATACATTTCCATCTGTAAAGGTGTTTTTATTATATATGTTTACACTTTTAATGTTTAGAAAACCAAATAAGACAACAATTAACAAAATTAAAACGATATTTTTAATATCGGCATACGTCCTTTCGATTCTCGTTTATATTTAGATATTTCAAGGTCTTTCAAGTGTTCTAAATGTGTGTCATTAAATTGTGTCCGCCGTGAAATACTGTCCTCTTTTACAATTTACTCCTATGATAAGGTCCGAGGAAGGAATAAAGCGCAGTGATGACTTCTTATGGTCCATTTAAGGTTTTTCATTTGAAAGATAGCACAACAGGACACTATTTCGCCTTACAAATGTTCACCTATGATCTGTCTGATTTGTAATCACTTGTTGTTTTTGTATTCCGATAATGTATTTTAACAATGTTCACTTACTCGTCTGTACTGAACATAAATAATGCCAGATTTGAAATACTTGTATATAGAGCATTGTATATAGTTATCAATTGCTTAATTAAAAAAGGTGTCGATATTTTTTTTAGCAAGGTTTACTATCAAGAGTCACATATATATTAATTATATGTTTTAATAGTGTGACCGTCGTAGCCGAGCGGTTAGACGGAAGCAAGACAGCCCTTAATAAGTCAGGCAGAAATATTTACAACACGTGTTTAAGCCTAAAATGCCAAAAGGTTAAAGTTCATATACACAAGAACAAAAGAATAAACTGTAGATTCTTGAAAATAATCCACTGTTCGAACACTAGTGTGACGTCAGAGAAATGTATTATGGTGGTACAATTTGAATGATTAAATATCAGAAAGCAAAACGAAAATGTATTTTTTTTTTTTTTTATTATTATCTTTTTGTTTTATTACAGGTAAACAGACATGCTATAGAGGATGGAAAGCAGAATACACGGGGTTTCTTATGACTGAACGCAAAAATCATAACAACAAAGATTATGCTTGCATGGACAAGGACGCTGAAGGAATAGACAGTGACAAATCAGATAAGAATGGAGCTCTGTTTTATCCAGTGAGGACCACGTGTGGCAGTTTGAGATGTCCTCCGTACAAGAATCACACAGAAATGTATTGTGTTGTATGCACAATATAAATAATTTATTTATATATAAATAAATCAATCAATCAAACAAATTTTATTTACTTAATCACGACAGAAGGGAATCAAAAATATGAAAAAATCTTCCTTGGAAATAACATTAATAAACAATGAACACGTTTATCTGTCAAAATTATAAAACTATGCATAAAACGATCAGTTAAATGGATGATTCGGAACCAAACAACAACAGTGCACAAACAAAAGAACAAAAGCACGAACGACACACACTCCAACAAAGACATGGGATATAAACCACTTCTACATGATATATGTCACCTGTTGTGTATTGAACAAAAAGTCTAATGTTGTGGTACTGTTAAATCTTCGTGGACACCACAACACATTTAACAGTAGTTCCATTTTATCTTGTATACCCATTTCAAGAAAGTTAAACTAAAGCATTTTCTGCATTTTGCCTTCTGCCATATAACAAAAGGGTAGATACGTAATATCCCAATTCCCCTTTGTTAGACTTTAAGATGTCATGTCTGTTTGGGTTTGATTTATTATTCGTTCCATTGTATTTGTGATAATACAACATACGTAAAATAATGTACACATATTTTTACTATCATCCTTGAATTTTACATCAGGCGTTGGGTTGGATTATGGTGTTTACCGCCACTTTCAACAATATTACAATTATATCATGGTGGTCAGTTTCCTAGGTGGCGGAAACCGGAGTACCCGAAGAAAACCACAGACCTACCGAAAGACACTGACAAGATCATACCATGGAAAGGGGGTCCTATATACCATGGGTAGGTGGTTGATGATACCATAAGAGAACGTTCGATATACCATGGGTAGGGGTTCGCTATACCATTAGAACCCCATACAGTTGGTACATAGAACCCCCTACACATGGTACATAGAACACCCTACACATGGTGTATAGAGCCCCCTACACATGGTACATAGAACCCCCTACACATGGTACATAGAACCCCCTACACATGGTACATAGAACCCCCTACACATGGTACATAGAACCCCCTACACATGGTACATAAAACCCCGCTACACATGGTACATAGAACACCCTACACATGGTACATAGAACAACCTACACATGGTAAATAGAACACCCTACACATGGTGTATAGAGCCCCCTACACATGGTACATAGAACACCCTACAAATGGTACATAGAACACCCTACACATGGTATATAGAACACCCTACATATGGTACATAGAACACCCTACACATGGTGAATAGAGCCCCCTACACATGGTACATAGAACCACCTACACATGGTACATAGATCACCCTACACATGGTGTATAGAGCCCCCTACACATGGTACATAGAACCCCGTACACATGGTACATAGACCCCCTACACATGGTACATATAACCCCCTACACATGGTACATAGAACCCCGCTGCACATGTTACATAGAACACCCTTCACATGGTACAAAGAAAACCCTACACATGGTACATAGAACCCCCTACACATGCTACATAGAACACCCTACATATGGTGTATAGGGCCCACTACACATGGTACATAGAACCCCCTACACATGGTACATAGAACACCCTACACATGGTGTATAGAGCCCCCTACCCATGGTACATAGAACCACCTACACATGGTACATAGAAACCCCTACACATGGTACATAGAACACCCTACAC
>MJUT01005007.1:28250-40682 GCA_002080005.1 Gigantidas platifrons
GTCATGTTCATCACTCATTTTGGCTGCTTACAGCAGGTGACCACTAAGTCTTAATCATGTTTATCACTCATTTTGGCTGCTTACAGCAGGTGACCACTAAGTCTGTCATGTTCATCACTCATTTTAGCTGCTTATAGCAGGTGACCACTAAGTCTTAGTCATGTTTATCACTCATTTTGGCTGCTTACAGCAGGTGACCACTAAGTCTTAGTCATGTTTATCACTCATTTTGGTTGCTTATAGCAGGTGACCACTAAGTCTTAGTCATGTTCATCACTCATTTTGGCTGCTTATAGCAGGTGACCACTAAGTCTTAGTCATGTTCATCACTCATTTTGGCTGCTTACAGCAGGTGACCACTAAGTCTTAGTCATGTTCATCACTCATTTTGGCTGCTTACAGCAGGTGACCACTTAGTCTTAGTCATGTTCATCACTCATTTTGGCTGCTTACAGCAGGTGACCACTAAGTCTTAGTCATGTTTATCACTCATTTTGGCTGCTTATAGCAGGTGACCACTAACTCATGTTTATCACCCATTTCAACATACACCAATTACATCTTACTCCATTTCGGCTAAACACAATTATGGAAGTGGTGTTAAACAATATTCTGAAAATCATCTGTATGTATAACATTGTGTTCTCATCAATCATATCCTCCACCAATAAAACTGACCGCAACAATATAGATAGCTGAAATATTGTTGATAGTGGCGTTAAACACCATAAACCAACCAAAAAATCTCATCAATCATACAAATAATATTTATACTGACCTTCAAATTATTACCAGGAATCTGAAGGTTAAGAGCAGCAAAGTCATTTGTTAGACCTCCCTGGTCAATTCTAGATCCAAGGCCATCAAACTTTGGACTATCAATTCTTGACCCATAACCTTCATACATTGGACCTGGTGGCACGTCCATTCTATGATCAGGTGGCCCTTCCATTCTGGGCATTTCCATCCTGGGACCCATTCCATGACCTGGTGGTGCAAAATTTCTTGCACCTGGACCAGGCATGGGAGCCATCATGTTTCTGGGAGCCCTACCCATTCCTCTCTGCCGCTGAAAAAACACAGATAAAAAAAATCATAAGATGGGCACATGTGATAATTATAATAGAGCAGGTTTCACTGTATGTAATTTACCTGGTTGATTAGAATTCTCTTTAAGCATATTTAAGAAATCATTTTGAAACTGTGTACAGGGATTTGAATATACTAAACTGACATAAAATGATATGAACAAACTTCAGATATTAATAGATATAATCAGAAAATTGTCAGGAACAAGAAAATTGATGGAATAGGCAAAAGTTTACACTGAAATATGTCTTAATCAGACACTGTGGAAGGTAAATTTCAAATTTAGTCCCAAAACTTGAAACCTTTGTAAATAAATATAGGGGTTACTGTTATGGTGTTTAACGTCACTTTCAACAATATCTCAGCTATATCGTTCCGATCACTTTATTAATTGGTGGAGGAAACCCTGAGTACCTGGAGAAAACCACTGACCTATCGCAAGTCATTAAATATCAATCTAATCCAAAGTTTTGTTCCTTATAAAGAAAATATTTGGTCTTACACGTGTTTATTAAAGACAGAAGAGATTTCACAGTACCATGTATATTGCAACTTAATGCAAAGTCAAATATACAAATGAAAACAAGGGCAATGCAAAGCGTGGTGTATTCCCTCGCCTTAAAATTTGACCCGGTGACCTTGACCTTTGACCTTGAAAATCAATAAGGTTCCAGATTCTCTTAAGGACTAAGAATGTACCAAGTTTGGTCAAAATCCATTGAAGGATGTTGATTCCAGAGTGTTCACAAGGATGTTACGGAAGGACGGACGGATGGTAGCGTTACTATATCCCTTCGTTGGCAAGGTTATAAAAAGCTGATACAAGTAGCTAAAAACCAACCTGTGTTTTCACTAATTCTACTGCCCCCAATTTTTAGTGCCAACCCTTCAGTTTTTAATTGCTATTTTTGGACAAGCACTGTACATGTTTAAGTCAGATTATAAGACTTGTCTAGGCTAAAAGGCAAACAAAAATAACAAGTTTGGACTACCTACCTAGCCTATTGTTTTCAAGAATGTTTGCAGATGGCCAGAAGCACCAGTAATTTGTTCTTTAGTCTAATGGTCTACAGTATACCGGTAACCATAAAAACACAAGCTACCCTTACAATACTCAAACTCTTTTACAAAATCTGCATACACACATGTATAAGTGGTTTTTTTTTCACAGGTACCTAATTTTTCCTTTATTCGTGATAGTCATCGATCAGCAAAAAAAAAGAATCCACCCTTTAGTACATAAATTTTTTTTATTTTCTTAAATAATTGTATAAGAACTATTTATTTTCTTAAATAATTGTATAAGAACTATCTCCCTTAATATGACTGCATAGCAAATATTTAACAATTATATGGTCACTGTCATTCTTAAAGTTGTTGAAATGACGCTTTTAAAATATCCAACATGGGAGGATCCTTCCCGAAAACAATGCATATGGTGAAAAATAACAGGTAAATTATTTTGCATGTAATTAATTGCCCTTTCATCTTTAAAACACTAATTATCCTGAATAGTTGTTGCTGTATAAACATATTCTTTTTTAATTAATATTAGCATTCACCGATTTATAAATACCTGTAAATTGACAATTTTTGGTGTTAATTAATTGATCACATTTTTGTCGTAGTCTATTAATGAGACTTGTCTGTTTAATTTTTGTAAATGTGTTGTAACAATACATGTTTATTAAATGCCCTTAATACACAATTTTCTATCAATGAACATGTATACAATTTTAAAATACTGCCGATCACATACAAAAAAGCATTTACTTAATTATTTCAAAACATTTCCTATTTTGAATTGTTGGTCAACCAATTCAGATAATGTAATTCTAATATAAAGGTCAATTCGCTAACATTTGATTTTGGATAAAACTCAGGATTGTGAAAAGTAAGTACCACTAAAAAAAATACCATCAATTTGGAAGAAAATCGTGAAATTTGGCTCCCACGAAAAAAGCCATATATACGGTATTACATGTGTTAAAAAAATTTAGAATTTTAACTGGGCATGTTTTTTTCTGAATACTTGGGTTTAATCGTCAAAAACAATGATCACCACAACAAGAGAGAAATATGGTTAAAAACTATTTAACATCAATTACCCAAAATATTTTAAGAATGGTCCAGACCTATGCATAAGCGAACATACCAATGCCATAAGAATATAATATAAGAATAAGAATATTTATTATTCCAATCAATGGGCCCACAATAGGGGCAAACAAATTGCATACATTGATTATTGTCATTGGAGGCAATTATACATATATATATATAAATATAAATATAAATATACAATATAAATATAAATATAAATATACAATATTTCTTGTTGGGTTCAGAGCCTTAAAATTTTAATTAATATGCCATATGTCGTGGTGTTTGTTGTGTTTGATTGAAGTGAGAGGTGGTTGTCAATATTGGTAGAATTGTTGACCATCACTATTTCAACTTTCTTTTTATAAGTAGAGTTAGAAGATGCCAAATGGGTGATAAGATTCCGTAAATCAAAGAAGGACAGACAACACAATGATATAAAGAAAAAGGACAAAAGGACAAACAAAGATCTACAAAACAAACACATAAAAGTAAAGATCAAGAAACACTGACCCCACAAAAAATAATGGGTGAACTCAGGTGCTCCGGAAGGGTAAACAGTTCCTGCTCCATTAGTGGCACCCGTCGTGTTAATCTAGTTGCAAACCTGGTGACAAGTCATGAATGAGGTAATTACCAGGAAGCAATTACGTCAAATGGAACATATCCGTGGTCATTTTATAATTCAAATCAGATTTAACTTACATTATATGGCTGAAAGTCTGATACAGGTGGTTCACTGCTAAATGTAGCATTAAAATACTGATCTCCATTACTTCCCATCGAGTCTGGTAATACTGTAAATAAAACATAAATATTACTTGTAAGACCATCGAGTCTGGTAATACTTTTAACAATATTTCAGTTATATCGTGGCGGACAGTTTTATTGGTAGGGGAAACCATAGTACCCGGAGAAAACCACCAACCTGTCGCAAGTCACTGACAAACTTGATCACATAATGCTGTATCGAGTACACCTTGCTATGAGCAGGATTAAAATTCCCAACTTAAGTGGTTATGGTACCGATTACAATTAGTTGTAAATCCAACTACCATACGATCACGACGGCCCCTCTATCATTGTAACATAACAGCACTTTGCTATCTCATATTCTGAGACACTTGGTGCGTTCACAGTCCTTCCATCGTTATCCAATGGTAATTTTATTTACCATTGGTATGACATTGGTAACAGTGTTTACCATTGATAGAATCCAATGGTAGCCATTCTTGCAGCCAAACCACAGTGCCGTAAGTTTTACCAACGCGGGAAAATTACATTTCCAAAATGGCGGAAGGAAAGATAGTCGAACTGAGTTCCACAATAATTCCATTGAGTCTGCAAGTTAGAAATATAGATTCTCCTTCAGTTGCCCGTGGGTTACGATATTTCTCCACTCAAGAGAGTTAAATTAAAATTTTTAACCACAAGCCGTCAGGCGAGTGGTTAAAATTTTTAATTTAACTCTTCGAGAGTGGAGAAATATCGTAACCCACATGTGTGACATGGACAACTGAAGGAGAATTTCTTTCTCCCATTATTTAACACAAATTTTATTTCAAAAGCCGCCAAACGAGTAAAATGCGGGGAAACGCACGAGACATTTTAATCCTCTAGAGGATTACAGATTTTTCAACCATTGGTTCAGCGGGGTTAAAACGCTGTAATAATGGAAGAAATAAGAATTACAAATGCCTAATATGAGGAGACAGATTGAAATTCCTGGCCGATAGTAAGAATATATTATTTCATAGATTTTAGTTTGTTTAATGGGTATATACGATTCCAAGTCCCCCTTTGACACCAAATCTGCCAATTTCACTTGGCTGCTGCAAATAGCACCTTCCATATAATTGGGATGGGGGGAGGGGGCTGGGTGTCATTTCTATGTCCGCTTCGTTATGCTCGTTCGAGTTTGATATGGGGACGTATATCTATTTTGCAAGGTAAAACCAGAGACCTTAACGTGTATTAACCTCTCTGGCCAAACTGTGCACATCCATATTACTGTATGGGGGTCTAAGTCAGAGTAATTATTTTATTCTACCCCACCCGAATATCAAATGGTCGGTGTATTATCTCACCGAAAGACTCCCAGCTCTCGTACCACAGGCCTTTGCACTTTCTTCAGAGCAGTTATGTCCTAAGCGTTAGGTGCCTTTAGCTTAAATTCACTTATGCTTCATCTGTAGCATATTAGTATGGATATCGTGTGCACTTTAAAAGTGTTTATATAAGACTATGCTATGCTAGCAATGCCGTTATAAGAGGATAGGCCATAATTACAGTACCACCATGGTAAGCCAATTTACAATGGAAACTGTTGGTAACCAATGTTACCCATTGGTATTAATGTCACCATTGGTTACAAAAATGTCGTTCACAGTTAATAGGTACCATTGGTACAATTTTTAGACATTGGTACCAATGGTAATACACATAATTGTACCATGGGTAGATATGTGAATGCACCTAATGTAATCTTTTTTTGTCAAATAGCATGGAAGATCACACTACAGTGTACATGCGTTGTTCACTCGCTTGTCATTTAGAACTGCTGACGTTCAGGCAAATTTTTTTTCAAGAAGAGCATAAAATAAATAGGAAATCCACCCTATGCTATATGAATTAGTCATGTAAGCCCTTTCAATCCATAAACATGAGGTGTGGGAAATTTACTAAAAACTAATATTTAAATACAATAAATTGTCAAGTCTCCACAACAACAAATATTCCAATAAAAAAGTGCTATTAATTTTAATCTAACATGTCATTTAATATTAGTTATGTGACATGGTTTGTTTTTTATGTTCCTATTTCACCACAATTTTACTTTTTGATTTCTGACATAATCTGTAAACAAAGCTATTTTGGTTTAGGAAATGTGCTGCAGCCATTTCCCCCAATTAAATATTCACTCGATCGAATGATCACTGAAATATTTAGCCGACATAACGCAGCGATTTTTATGAGGTGTCAATGGTGTCTTAGATCGCACCTTTCTTGTCTTGTAAGGGACCGTTTGTGAACTGTTTTTGAAACCCAACACCTGGGTTATGGTGGAGAAATTGACAGTCGTCTCCAAAATTACAAGTCCCTGTTTGCAGAAAAAAACGACATGGTGCAACTTTTTTCCCACCAGATACTGCAAATGACATCCTATTTTTCAGATCTCATTAACTTATTCGCGATTGATGCATTTTTACCAAGTTACATGAAATTATTTTGAAGCGTTTTCCCTCATTTGAACAGGTTCTCGATTTATCTGACAATTTGATGAGTGCGCATGTGTATAAAATTAGGTCACGTCTTTGTCTGAGTAATGTTTTGCAGTGTGTTATTAAAACGCTTAACAATATCACTACACGTACTCTGACAATCGACAAATTATACCATAATGGTAAAATGAACTATATACATGTGATATTTAGGAGATAACGTGTATTGTATTTGAAAATTTCACGGCATCAGTTGGAGATTTTATGGTGGCAAATATTGAGCCAGTAAACGGATATTTGCAACCTGTCCCTAGCATTTGAAATTATTAATCAACTTACTCCAGTAGGCCTATATATGTTTACAAAATCTGGTTAATGTTTAAAAATCTAAATATTCCTTCAGGTATAACAACATTGTGGATATTCCTCATGTAAAAACGACAACCTATGTGTAAGAATGGTAAGAAGAGCTTTCGCTATGCAGCTGCTGCACACAAGCCTCTCGGACCATTTCAAGACCGAGAGCAGTTTTCTCCAGTTTACAGTCCTGGCCTGAATGGGACAGCATGTCGCTGTTCTGCTCGCAGATTAATCAAAATTGCTTCATTTTTGATTTTGATGTATGTCTTCATGCTTTTATCTGCTTAGTCCTACTATGTTTTCAATTTTATGTTGCTTTATGCATGTAGCTTAATACCTAGTGCTTCGCTTATCTGTGCTCAGTTATAGCTCATATCTTATTTATTTTAGTTCTGCTTGCCATTTATGTTTCCATGTCATATATATGTGTTTTAATGTTATGTGTTTGAGTATATGCGGTAAAAAGCTCATTGGAGCGCAAGTTATTAAATACATCAGATAACATAAACTAACTAATATTAAGAGGAACATTTGGAATCATGTGTAAAGAACTAAAACTATCACTACCGTTCTACTGGATACATCCAAGATACTAAACAAGACAATAAGTTACAACAACACGCATATTATCTGTAATCTCTTCCTAGGTTAATTTTACCCTTGAATATTTGCCTAAGAAAGTGAACTTACTCTTTCTAATTTACAGATAAAACTAAACTGAACATAATTAATTATTAAAATATTAACTTTTGGAGAATTAACAATCATGGAAAAATTATGTACAAATAAAACCCACTCGTATAAACATAGTGAGTAAATAAATAATCAAAATATAGACAATTGACAATTCCGAATGTTTTGATGTAGAATTTGTTAAAATATATCCAGAAATTACTTCACAATAAAAAAGAAACTTAAATATGGTTTTGGTTGATTATAAAGGCATTTTTGTACATGCGACAATACTTTTGGCCACATAACTTACAACTAGCAACGGAATTCACGAAAACAGGGCAAGTCGGCTACGAGCAAATGCTAAAGAGGCACACGACAACCTCAAAGCAGTACGATTACATTGTCTTCTATTGAATTAGATACAAAAATATGTCCATACTTTTAACAAACTCTAACTTGAAAGACCTTGACACACGAAGACCATAAGACAAGAGACCAAGGCACAACCACCATGTTATCAAATAATATCATTCATCAGTTCACAGTACTGGTAATGTGTGTAAAACTGGACGGAGAGACAAAAGGAACTAGATAAACAATTGATTATAACAATTTTTTCAATGTTATTTTGATATTCTCTGTTGTTCTGGAAATTACTAAAATAAAGATTCTATAAAGTTTACCTTGTTCAAGTCATATTGAGAGAAACAGAACTTGTTTGAAATACATGTATTATGGTATTTTAATATTATATATGGTATACAATCATTGTAGTGACTATGCCCTGTATGGGTCCTTGATTGGAATAAAGAATATCTTATCTTATCGTATCTTATCTTATCTTATCTTATCTGGACAGGTTTGAAGACACTAAAGGAGTTATCAAATCAGAAGTTAGTACCTTTTCATTTAATCGATCAACTTATTTTTATCGGCATACAAACAAGTCTGATTGGTTTAGTTGGTTTTATGGTGTTTAGCACCACTTTCAACAATATTTCAGTTATATCGTCACTGTCAGTTTTATTGGTTGAGCAAACCGAAGAAAACCACCGACCTGCCGTAAGTCACTGACAAACTTTATCACATAATGTTGTACACCTCGTCATGAGGGGGAGTCGAACTCACAACATGAGTGGTGATAGGCACCGATTGCATAGGTAGTTGCAAATCCACCTACCATACGATGACGACCACGGTGACCCCAGCAATGTTTGAAGATACCAAAGAGGTACTGACTATATTCTGTATATAGGAGAAGAGGTACTGACTATATTCTGTATATAGGAGAAGAGGTACTGACTATATTCTGTATATAGGAGAAGAGAAAATGCAATGACAAAAAGAAAGGACAATCAATGATCTACAAAATAATACACAGAAAACTAAAGATTGAGCAACACGAACCTCACTAAAACCTGAGGGTGAACTCAGGTGCTCTGAGAGTGTAGGTAATTCATGTTCCACTATCACATGGATGACACCTTTGTTATTTAAACTGTGTAATTAAATTAATGAAAATTAGAAGTTACGGTCACGCCTGATTACCTAAAATCGGTAAATATACTGGCTTTCTGTTTTCATTCATATATTGTCGTTTACTTGTAGTTTAGTTTAAACATATTTTATTTGCATAAAAGTTGCAAATGGGATTGGACACAAGTTATAACAACATTAGTGAAGTCCTTTCCCTTTTACAAAAATATAAACAAAAATGATTACACATAATGGCGATAATTATATAAATAAATTTTACATGATATATTTAGACGATAATAATAAATTAAGTATAAAGAAGAATAAGGTGAAATAATATGTTCAATACAGTGGAATAAAGAAGAAGAAGGAGTTCAAACAAACAAAAAAACAACATTGACTGGAGTGAGTATGCTAGTCCATTAGTTAAAGCGCTGGGTGCTTCTAATAAAAGATTAAACAGCAGAAAAGATTTCAATGTTTTGATTGGTAGTCAGATTTTCATCACCAGCTAATATCAATTCAATTGTTACTATGTAATTCTTTAATTTATTAAACAAGATTGCCCTATTTTCATTATAAAAAGGACATTCAAAGAAAAAGTGTATACAATCTTCAAAACCATGACCACAGATACATGCAGGACTTGGCTTTAAATTGACAAGGTGCAAATCTGCATTTAGCGAACTGCATATATTTCTAAGTCTACTATGAATAATATTTAGTTTTCTATCACCCCAACCGAAATATAAAGGCAATTTTTTAAGTAATATTTTAATTTTTCTTTTAAATATGTTAATATTACCAGAATTTCTTATTTCAGGATTTAGATTGTTCCAATCCCGTGTAGTAGAGGGGAAGAAGGATTTTTTTTGTCATTTCTAATCGAAAATTAGGTATAACATAATTACTACTATTTCTTAAATCATACTGTGAAACACTTCCAACAGGTTGGGGCATCAAATCACAAAGATTTTCAGGGGCAGATTTATTGTGAATAGAATAAAATAAGCTGAGCCTTCTTACCCTTCGCCTATCAGATAATAATTCCCAACCCGTTTCGGAATATATAGATTCACGACTTGCAAATAGAGGCAGTCGGGTTACTATTCGTCCTGCCTCTAATTGAAGCTTTTCTAAATTATCAGAGTCTTGTTGACTACAACCATCCCAAAGTTCACATGCGTATTCAAACATAGGCCTAATAAAGATTAAATAAATACGTGCAAGATAATGTCTATTTAATACATATTTAAGTTTTCTTAGGGCACACAACCTCTGACTTGCTGATTTGATAATATTAACTATATGAGTATGAAATTTTCCATTGCTGTCAAAAGTAATACCTAAATGTTTATGACAGGTAACAAATTCTACTAACTTATCCTGGAATGTTATTTCTACATCGTTGGGAACATTAATATTGGAAAATACCATTGCTTTAGTTTTTTGAGGATTAAAATTGACTAACCATTGTTTAGACCATATTGATATAGATTCTGAATCCCATTGAACATTGTTTAAGTATATATATTGGAATAATTGTATGTTGAAATTTCATAAAATAAATATTGTTTAAACTAGATTCCAAATCACTATTCATTACATCTTCTATAGTATATGGACTTTGACTAGAATATGAAAGAGAAGTATCGTCTGCAAACAATCTAGTAAGACTTATAAGGTTATCTACAATATCATTAACATATAATAGGAAAAGTAGAGGACCAAGCACTGAGCCCTGTGGAACTTCCGTATGTTAACGAAGTCGTGAATCGAAGAAGGACAGACAATACAATGACCAAAAGAAAAAGGACAAACAATTATCTACAAAATAATACACAGAAAACTAAAGATCGGGCAACACTAATCCCACTGAGGGCACGTTACTGCGACGCAGTTAAATAAACTTAGTTTCTGATTTAATGTGGTTGTGTTATTAGTTTTTATGATGCCATATCTACATAATCTTTATATCATAATAAACCGTAGGATATGAGGAATACTTTTCCGACAATATTTATGAAATATATTGATGTTTATTCTGTCGTATCCCACCACGTAATCCCCCTTCTGTCTTAAAAACGTCCCGTCAGATGTAACACCAAATCTGCTAAAAAAAAGTAAATGTCACAATTCTTCCAAAGTAATGTCTCGATGGCTGTTTTCCGTTGAGGTTTTTTTTTTATCCGCATGTATTTAAGTCCATTCAATGTGTCAGATACTGAACTGAAATGCTGATCATCAACTTTAAAGGCTTTTCCCGATAAATGTAGGTGAAGGTGAGTAAATATTTGTTCACAGTTATGCAGATCTATATTGTAAAAAATAATACAAGAAATTTTTAAGATCACTTTTGAAAGATAAAGAAATATTGACCGAAATACGCAGTCTGAATGAAATGTCCACTTCTTAGTTTTACTAAAAAAAAACAACGTCGCTTGGAATTTTAACGATTTATAACGCAGCACATAAATAAATCATCGAAATTTGTATGTGCCAAGCAATTAATTCTATTCAAAGGCTACCATTAATACCAATCATGATTATATTAAAATTAAAACAAACACGAACAGAATCAAATGCCAAATCTGAATGGATTGTCCACTTCATCAATTTCGACGTCAAATGCGTTTTCAAGACTTTTGTGCATTTTCTTGTGTTAGAATCGAAAAAACAAACAATATTATGTCGACTATCTCACGGAAAATTTTAATGCATTAAAATACTTATATATATGTGCTTCGGTTGTTTAAGTGGTTCCTACTTTTTACAACATTTCATCACTCAAGTTCGACTTGTGAAGCAGGTGCATGGTCGGAGTTTGATGTACAGATGTTTTACTGTACGGGTTTGATACCCAGACAGTCCCTTCTGGTCGGAGTTTGATGTACAGATGTTTGACTGTACGGGTTTGATACCCAGACAGTCTCTTCTGGTCGGAGTTTGATGTACAGATGTTTTACTGTACGGGATTGATACTCAGACAGACCCTTCTGGTCGGAGTTTAATGTACAGATGTTTTACTGTACGGGATTGATACTCAGACAGACCCTTCTGGTCGGAGTTTGATGTACAGATGTTTTACTGTGCGGGTTTGATACCCAGACAGTCCCTTCTGGTCGGAGTTTAATGTACAGATGTTTTACTGTACGGGTTTGATACTCAGACAGACCCTTCTGGTCGGAGTTTGATGTACAGATGTTTGACTGTACGGGTTGGTTTGATACCCAGACAGTCCCTTCTGGTCGGAGTTTGATGTACAGATGTTTTACTGTACGGGATTGATACTCAGACAGACCCTTCTGGTCGGAGTTTGATGTACAGATGTTTTACTGTGCGGGTTTGATACCCAGACAGACCCTTCTGGTCGGAGTTTAATGTACAAATATTTTACTGTACGGGATTGATACTCAGACAGACCCTTCTGGTCGGAGTTTAATGTACAGATGTTTTACTGTACGGGATTGATACTCAGACAGACCCTTCTGGTCGGAGTTTGATGTAC
>MJUT01005026.1:0-38396 GCA_002080005.1 Gigantidas platifrons
CAAATAAAAGACAATTTATCAATTTTGACGAAATATTTGCACTAATACTGCTATGTTCTAGCATGTTTACTAAATCCGTCATTAAAATATAAAAAAAGTCGAAACATTTAAATCAAAACAAATCAAAATTCAAACCGCATCTGATTGCCTAGCTTGGTATCATTTGAATAATTACACCTTATATAAGAATCCTGGCTTTTGATTGGTTAATAGCCGGTGTATTTTTCGTGTATTTTCATATTTAGGATTAATTTCGTTCATTTTTACTGCTGCCGAGGTATTTGCATGAGGATTTAACTTTTTTACCCTCGCGTGCATCAAACCGCCAAATTCATTCGGGATATTTCTTCTCAACCTTTCTACGTAAAGTAACGTGATTAATCAAATTTGAAACCCGAAAGTGTTCTGAAGTAAAGGATTTAATTTTTTTTCCTTCTGCCGTGGTATTTGCGAAAACGTGTTTCACTTTTTTACCCTCACGTGCCGCAAACCCTCAAATTCATTCGGAATACTTCAAACACTGTCTAACAAAACAAATCGAAATACTACCACTGTACCTGCTGAAGGGAAATTTACTATTATTTGGCAGTCCAGACCTTGATATCAATTCAAATACTATTGTTTTTACGACAGTGCATAAATATATTTCACAAAGTAAACGATTTTTATAAATTATAAAACTCAGATACATCATGTGATTTTCTATCTAGAGTGCAACTTACAATTTCCCTTTTTTTCCTTCTTCCTTTAACTTTCTGTTATTTAAACAATGTTAAATTAATTGAGGATGTTTTAATGACTATTTGCAATTTATCATGTGTTTTTTAGGAAACGGATTAATATAAGCGTTACGCTTGTTTCTGAATCCTATGTTATATTGTATTGTGGAAAACAAATGTAATATGTAATTCATCAATAAAATATGTTTAAATCAAGGGAACAGTTCAAAGTGTCAAATAGTAGTCTTGAGACTAAATTTCACTCGCCTTTCGGCTCGGGAAATTCTACGTCCCTCGACTGGTATTTTTCGCAAATACCCCTCCCAAACATGATATATCTGTTCATTAATTGTTTCAAGGTAAGACTTCAATGTGATTTTATAAATCTAAATTAGCATAATTTGACCAATTGGTATATTAGTTAAATGGACATTTATCCCATGGAAAAACTGGAATATATGTATCACAGATTGATGTTAAAATTTGAGCTCATTGTGACTTGAAATGATGCAGTGATGAACATTTGTTAAACATGAATACAGACAACCGACGACAAATGATTGTAAAATTGAAATTGTTACTAGATTTGACACATATCATTTCTGCATAGATACAATACAAACAACAAACTATTCTCAAAATATCTAGCAACAAAAACAATTGAGAGCAAAAAATTACTCTTTTATTGTAATACACCAAATGTACTGGTTGGCATACCTTATATTGAAAACTGTGAGAAGGGTTTATTACATAAAATACTGGTGTGTAATTTATGTTGAAAACTGTGTCAAGGGTTTATTACATATACAATACTGGTGTTTAATTTATGTTGAAAATTGTGTCAAGATTTTATTACATAAAATACTGGTGTGTATATATATCTAGGGACTGCGTATTCTTCCGGAGTATATGAGTTCACCCACTGTTTTAGTGGGGTTCACTTTGCTTGATCATGATTTTGTTTTCTGTGAAGTGTTTTGTAGATCGTTATTTGTCTTTTTGTCCCTTTTCTTTGGACCTCGTGTTGTTTGTCCTTCCGGATTCTGATTACTCCGTGGATATCTTTAATTTTTTCTTAATGGTCATTCATGGTTAAGCTTCCTTTCATAAAATTTATTGATACTCATGTCAAAAGAGTGACACGACGGGTGCCACTAGTGGGGCACGAACGTAATACCCTTCCGGAGCAACTGAGTTCACCCTGTTTTTCAGTTGCTCAATTTTTCATTATTTGTGTAGTGCTTTATGGATAATTGTTTGTCCTTTTTTGATTTAGCAATTGCATTGCCAGTTCTTCTTCAATTTACAGATCCTTATTATCCCTTTGGTATCTTCAAAATTTACATACAATATATAATTAAATAAAAGGAAGAATGAATGTGACGAATTAAATATATATCTGTATGTGGAAATCAAATTTACTTAATATAAACTACATGCATAAAGTTCAAATTATATGAAAATGCATAGTAAAAGAGACATTGAACAAATAAAAAGAAATGAAAGTGATGTCATGTGAAGCTTCAAACAACAGCTGATTTAACTAAGATAGTGTTCACAATATTACTTATATAAATCTAAGGTGTAATATAATGACATTGTAGAATCCTATCCATGTTTTAACATATTTCTAAAAGATTTTTAAAATTCGTGGTATGAATCATTGCCGACTTGTGTACTCTGCCTTATATATTTATCCATGTATATATGACAATCTATGGAAGGGTAGTTGACTTGGGAAGATTGATTGATTTATTGTGTTTAACGCCGCTTTCAGTAATATTTCAGCTATATCATGGCGACCAGTTTGGTGGTGGAAGAAGCGGAGTACCCGGAGAGAACAATCGACCATGGGCAAACAACTGGTAAACTTTATCACTTGCGGTTGCGAGTCGAGTGCACCTTTGTGCTTACTAATATTTACAAAGTAGGACCCGAACCCACGCCGTATTGCTTATAGGCTGGTATGAGTTGTTAGGTAATGCAACTACCTAGCTCATTGAACCATCCGGGTTTTCGATTTATGAAGATAAACGTCACTACAAAGTCAAGAAAGTCTGAACGGACCAGTTTTTGTGCTAGAAAGTCTGAACAGAGTCTGAAAATTACTCAAAATGGCTGAAAAGTCTGAACAGAGTCTGAACAGAGTCTGAACATTACTTAAAAGTCTGAACAGAGTCTGATCAGAGTCTGAAAATTACTTAAATGTCTGAACAGAGTCTGAACATTACTAAAAATTGCTGAAAAGTCTGAACAGAGTCGGAACATTACTTAAAAGTCTGAACAGAGTCTGAAAATTACTCAAAATTGCTGAAAAGTCAGAACAGAGTATGAACAGAGTCTGAACATTACTTAAAAGTCTGAACAGAGTCTGAACAGATTCTGAACATTACTTTGAAAATTTTTAACAGATTTAAAAAAATAATTACATGAAATTTGTTTCAAATGATTTATTTTTCTTAATGTAATTGGGGGCTTTCACTCATTCATTTTATGGATTCGTTCAATTTGGCCTTTATAATTCGAGGGGAATTATACTCCCCCAATTCAATAATACATCAGATAGGTTAATTTGGTAGGTTCATTAGGATTTGTTATTAAGATATAATTCTGCCGGGATCTCCCCAGGATCAGTTTGGTATTTATTTACGTATTATGTATACTCCGCTGGATAATCCTGTCGGGATCTCCCCAGGATCAGCTGGATATTTTAATGTATTATGTTTACTCCGCTGGGATCTCCCCGGAGTCTCCTAGGCCTTCCGGGATCTCCCCAGGCTCATTCATTTTCTTTAATATAATCCTGCCGGGATCTCCCCAGGATCAGCTTGGTATTTTAATGTATTATGTTTACTCCGCTGGGATCTCCCCGGAGTCTCCTAGGCCTGCCGGGATCTCCCCAGGCTCATTCATTTTCTTTAATCTACGTAGTTTCACACCCGCCGGGATCTCCCCAGGTGACCACTTCAAACTGTTTTAAGGTTTAGCTGCAGGGATCTCCCCAGCGTCGTAAGGTAATTTATGTTTAACTTTTTGTACAAATATTCACAAATTCATATTTGCTAATTGTTTAAGGGATTTTAATTATAATTTTCAAAGTTAATGAAATAAATTTTTTTAGTGAATGAGTAGCCCCTAGAAAGCCAAAACAATTTTCTGAAAATCTAAATTAAAAAGTTTTTAATTTAAAGTTTTTTTCTGTTTTAACTTATATTTATTTATCTATTTATTTATTTCATCTATGATCATGATTAATTGAATATATACAGCACAGTGTCAACCATGGAGATTACCAGCAGGAGGTTTACAACCCTTTTTGTTGAGACAGGATGTTTATTGCATGAGTATTTGGTCAGTGGGTCATAAAATATATATTTCCATGTCATTTATCTGTACAAGTAAGACAGGTAAAATTTATCTGTATTCACTTTTAAAGCGTTTTCCATTTTCTTCATCAATTATTTAACAACAGTTAATGAGTTATTAAATGAGAAGCCATTTCATGGAAAAAAATTGAATAAATTGAAACATTTTTTTTTCTTTTCAATATTTCAGCATATCTTAAACTTTTTATCCAAGACTTTTTAAAGTTGCAAGATAGATTTTCTGTACAAGCATATAATGAAGCTTGTATGTAGGGTGGGGCGTCAAAGACTTTAAAAAAATGCGTAAAGGGACATTAGCTACGATTTTGACAAAAAAATATATGTTTTGGAAATTGGTAAATAGCTATAAAATGATGAAATAAAGGTAAATATTTCACATTAAACAGATTGTACCATTGTTCGCCTTTTGAGAACGAAAATTCGATGAGGCAGTTCAGTATACAATTCACAAAGGTAAACGGACAGAAAGTCACAGGACATAAAGTCACAAAACTCCTAGGACAAAAAGTCACAATCTATATGTTTTTCCCTGGCGGACAAAAAGTCAGAATCTATATTCTTTACCCTGTCGGACAAAAAGTCACAGGACAAAAAGTCACAACTGTGACTTTTAGTCTGTGACTTTTTGTCTGTGACTTTTTGTCCTGTGACTTTCTGTCCTACATTCGTATCAAACATATCCTGTGACAATTTGAATTCAAAGAATAGCCTTTTTAATAGCGATTATGCGATTTCACAATGAAACATATGGAGGATCACTTGAACTTTATGATCGCAAGCAATACTAGTATGCAGATATATAATAAAAAATTATGCATTAAAATATTTCAAGTATAAATGTCACAATACACATTTAACATGTATGTGGGAAAATAAAAGTGACTTTTCAAAATTATTGTTAGCACAGGCAAGGGCGTTTATATACGTCCTTTGCACAGGCACTCGTGTCACGGAATGGTAACCCACAGAATTACCGCCCCCTTTCTGAGTACTTATTTATTTTCAATAAAATTTCTTTCTTATTTCATCTCTATTCCCTGAATTTATTGTGGATAATAAGAGGGTAAATACTTATTAGACAGATTAAAAAACATTTTTTTTGGGTCTTTTTAATGATTGATAACTGACCCAAGTTAGGCTAAATAAATGAAATGTGACCTAATGTGTTAATTAAATTTAATTAAAAACATACATGAATTCTATAAATTTTAATTTCTTATATAATTCTTATCTTAGGTTGTTATTGTCATTGAATGGCATCTCAAAATAGATGACATCACAGTGGGGCTCTTCCTGTATAATCAGTAATTGTATTGTCCAAGTATTGTCACTTGTATTTTACCCGAGAACTAAAAGGTCTTAAAGTAAATTATAGTAAATCTGAACTAGCACCACTGGGAAGATCTCGAATGGAAATTTATACTCACAATTTTTCGCCCGGTATGAAAATGACTTTCGATAAAATAAAAGTTTTGGGAGTAACTTTGCCTACAAATGGGAAAATTGAAGATCTCATAAAGCTAAATTTTGAAGAAAAGAAACAGAAAATTAAAGATATTGTACACTCTTGGAGTAAAAGAAATTTGACCCTATTTGGAAAAGTAACTATTATTAAAAGTTTAATTATTCCACAAATTACATATTTGTTGTCTATTTTACCAAATCCAAACATTTCTTATTTTAAAGAAATTGATAAAGTCATTTTTAGCTTCTTATGGGATAATAAACCTCCTAAACTGTCACGTACTATCGTTTTACGAAAGATTATTTTTGGGGGGCTAAATGTTCCAGATATATATGCTTACAGTAAGTCAGTTAAATTTCACTGGCTACAGAAAGTGTTGGATGGTTCTTTTGAAAGTTCTTGGAAGAGTTTAATTCAGCTTAGATATCCAGTATTGGAAAATAATTTCATTTTCAATTGCAATTTAAAGCCAGAGAATATTGAAAATGTTCCTATCAAAAACAAATTTTGGAGAGATTTACTTAAATACTTTTTTGAATTAAAATCCAATACTACAGAGTCCTTACAAGGAGATAGCATTATATGGTTTAATTCACTGCTTAAAATTGAAGGAAAGACATTATTCTATAAGGAATTATATGACAAAGGCATCACATATCTTAACGATTTAGTCAATGAAAATGGTAGATTTAAAACAATTGATGAAATATGGGGTCAGTTTGATTGCAGAATTAATTGCCTCAATTACTTTGGCCTAGTTTCATTGATTAAAAGTAAATATGTTAATTTTGAAAAAAAAAATAGAATTCCATGTCCTTTAATAAGTCGAATACTTAATTCCAAGAGTCTTTCAAAAGAAATTTATCAACAATTTATGCCATCTGAGTTAGATTTTGATACTATCAGGGGGTTATCAAAGTGGAGATCTGAATTAAAAACAGATATCTACTTTGAGGATGTCTTTAGTAACATATCTAAAATCACTAATGATTATAAGCTTCAGAATTTCCAGTATAAATTACTTCACAGAATCTTGCCCACAAATACTTTTTTAGTTAAAATTGGAATAAAAGATTCTGATCTGTGTAGCTTTTGTAAAATTGCTACAGATTCTATTTTGCATTACATTTGGCAATGTCCTAAAGTCCAAGAATTTTGGCAACAAGTAGAAAGATGGTTGGAAGAGATATTTGAAATACCCATTGGATTAAATATAGAGAATACAATATTCAATACAAATACGGCTGAATTTCCATACGAGATTATCAACTTTGTATTACTTTTTGCAAAACATTTTGTTCATTGCTGTAAATGGTCCAATCATTTGCCAACCACTGAACTTTTAAAGGCTAAACTAAAAAGGAGAGAAAAAGTAGAAAAATATACAGTATTATTTACAGGAGATTTTATTAAACATGAAGAAAAATGGTCAATGTTATTGAATAATATATGCTGAATATTACGTGTCGGTATGTCACATGCCGTATCAACACGAGAACCCTATATTGCGCCAAGGGCCACCGGCCAGGGGGTATGTGGGTAGAGGGTTGGTACGACATCTAATTGGGATTTCGACATGTGATGTTCAGTATATTATATATATTTTTTTTTNTAACTGACCCAAGTTAGGCTAAATAAATGAAATGTGACCTAATGTGTTAATTAAATTTCATTAAAAACATACATGAATTCTATAAATTTTAATTTCTTATCTAATTCTTATCTTAGGTTGTTATTTTCATTGAATGGCATCTCAAAATAGATGACATCACAGTGGGGGCTCTTCCTGTATAATCAGTAATTGTATTGTCCAAGTATTGTCACTTGTATTTTACCCGAGAACTAATTAGTACATATACTGTATGTGATTTTTATTAGAATGCTGTAGTATTGTTGCGTAACTAAATGTAATTAAGTTTAAAAATAATTTAAGAATTAGGATAAATTTTGTAGATGTGTAGATGTGTATTGCAGAGACGTTTGTTTATTGTGCAAAAAACTAAACTATAATCTTTTTTTTTATATAAAAAAAAGCTAAATATGTATTCGGACAATTAATTATGATTCTTTAAATAACAACACAATTTCATTAAAACTCCATATCAGAACAGAAAAAAAGAAGAATCATAATCGTAGAGTTCAACTTTTTTGGGGGAAATAACAATACTTGTACATTTTTCATACATTTTAGAAATATTTTTTATTTAAAATATTACAGTTTCATTTAATATATGAATTTTGACAACAGTTTAATAAAAAAAAATTCAAGTTGTTGAATTTTAACAGACTTATTCATACATTTTTAGATTGTGTTCTATTTATTTTTTTTATTATTATAAATTTCACTTTTGAGATCTTTTACAAAAGTTTAATTTTTTCCCTCAAGTTGTTAAATTTTAACAGACTTATTCTTATATTTTTAGATTGTTTTTTTAGTTTAGTTTAGTTTTTTATATAACAAATTTCACTTTTCAGACCAGCATTACTATGTGAAATATTACATGTTATATTTAATTAAAATGTAATGAAAATGCAGTAAAATATATTTAGTTAAGAAGAAAAATTTAAATGGTAAATTTAATGAGAAATGAAATAATATATATTTTTTGGTAATTAAAAAAAAACCATATACATGTATAAATGAAGAAAAATTGAAATGAAGAAAATGACAAATTTATAAATAGTACCTATCTCCACAGTTTCACATGTGGTTCCAATATACAACATAAAATGACTAATTACCTATATGTACAGGTAAAAACTTACCTTTGTATTTCATAAGTTATAAGTATAATATTTTCAGATGAATGTTTTCATTGAGAATAATATTGGAAAATTATGCACAGAATGAAATAAAAGGTTAGGGTTTATATGTATAAATTAATTACATCAAGAAAAATAAATCATTTGAAACAAATTTCATGTAATTATTTTTTAAAATCTGTTAAAAATTTTCAAAGTAATGTTCAGAATTTGTTCAGACTCTGTTCAGACTTTTGAGTAATATTCAGACTCTGTTCAGACTTTTCAGCAATTTTGAGTAATTTTCAGACTCTTTTCAGACTTTCTAGCACAAAAACTGGTCCGTTCAGACTTTCTTGACTTTGTAGTGCGTGGCTTCGTGAAGGGGAATATTTCACTTTCATGGAAAAACGGGTCATTATTTTAATGTCCATGCGATAAATGATAACAATTTCCAAACCAAGCACACAAATACTCACCAAAGCAACCAGTAACATTATTAGGTTGTAAGTCAGATATTTTTTCTCCATCAAAGTCATTTGAAGTGATAGATGTTGGATACGTCTGGGTTTCCTTAAGCCACCACCAGAAAAGGATGTTATCACAACCAACGCAATACATATAAAAATCACTAGAAATGTAAAAAAAATATATTGATGACTAATTGATATTAAATATGATAAAATTATCTACGGAATCTATGTGGCAGTTATGTAGTAAAGATTGCACAAAATTAAATTACTATATATGTAGAGGTAAAAATCTATACCCATAAAACACATGTACATGACCTCTTAATTTCCAGTCTTGGTGTAGGAAATTCGATAAAATGTGGTTTGTTGAATAGGAATGACACTTACTCATGTGAAGCAATACGAAATGTATATCTCGAAGAGACAAATAAAATAGATTCAAGATAATGTTTCAGTATCATGTGCAAGGCATCGGCAAAACAACGATGGAGCACAATTATTTTAACTCCAGTGAAATGTTGATGCAGACATCACCAATAAAATTGACAAAACACAGGCTATGTCGATGAACATTACTACAATACTACGTACTATACAACTTACAGTGATGCCAGCTGTGGTAAATTCACGAACGCCTTTCCACTAACAAATAATATAGGGTTGTTTCGCATGACTCTGAAATAGATCTGCACATCATTAGAATCGATATCCCCATATTGTAAAATTTCAACATTTTGTGCTATAACACGAGCATTGATACTTACATTAAGTGTATGTAATATTGTGTTATAAGTCAGACATACTGTGATATATACTCTCCACGGCTGTAATATAGTGTTATAAGCCAGACTTACTATGACATATACACTCCATAGCTCTAATATTGTGTTATACGTCAGACTTACTGTCACATATACTTTCCATGGCTGTACTATTGTGCTATAAGTCAAACTTACTGTGACATTTACTTTACATGGCTGTAATATTTTGCTATACGTCAGACTTACAGCGACATATATACTTTTCATGGCTGTAATATTGCGCTATACGTCAGATTTAATGTGACATATACTTTACATGGCTGTAACATTGTGCTATACGTCAGACTTACAGCGACATATACTTTCCATGACTGTAATATTGTGCTATACGTCAGATTTACTGTGACATATACTTTCCATGGCTGTAATATTGTGCTATACGTCAGACTTACTGTGATATATACTTTCCATGGATGAACTATTGTGTTATAAGTCAAACTTACTGTGAAATTTAATTGACATGGCTGTAACATTGTGCTATATATCAGACTTACAGCGACATATACTTTTCATGGATGTATTATTGTGCTATACGTCAGACTTACTGTGACATATACTCTCCATGACTGTGATATTGTTTTATACGTCAGACTTACTGTGACATATACTTTCCATGGCTGTAATATTGTGCTATACGCCAGACTTACTGTGACATATACTCTCCATGGCTGTAATATTGTGTTATACGTCAGACTTACTGTGACATATACTTTCCATGGCTGTAACATTGTGTTATACGTCAGACTTACCATGACATATACTTTCCATGGATGTAGCATTGTCTTATACGTCAGACTTACAGCGACATATACTCTCCATGGCTGTAATATTGTGTTATACGTCAGACTTACTGTGACATATACTTTCCATGCTTGTAATATTGTGCAATACGTCAGATTTACAGTGATATATACTCTCCATGGCTGTAATAGTGTGCTATAAGCCAGACCTACAGTAATATATACCCTCCATGACAACAATGATTTTGCTTAAAAATATCAGGATATTTGATTTATCTGGGATAATGTCAGTGTAAATAATGTGTACTTCGAGTTATCTGAGGTACCAGTAACAATTTGGCCGAGTTCATTATATGAAAAGTTTGAAGATACTAAAGACGTAAACAATGATCGACTACAAAGAAATCTAAAGATTGAGGAACGCAAACAAACACAAAGCTCAGGTACTCCGGAAGGGTAAGTAGTTCCTGAAATAGTACACTGTATTAATTCTGTTCCAACTGTTTATACATAGAATTGATGGTAAAGGTTATAGGCTCTGTTTAAATATAGAATTGAGGGTAAAGGTCATCGGCTCTGATTATATATAGAATTGATGGTAAAGGTTATCGGCTCTGTTTATAAATAGAATTGATGGTAAAGGTCATCGGCTCTGTTTATATATGGAGTTGATGGTAAAGGTCATCGCCTCTGTTTATATATGGAGTTGATGGTAAAGGTCATCGGCTCTGGTTATATATGGAGTTGATGGTAAAGGTTATCGGCTCTGTTTATATATAGAATTGATGGTAAAGGTCATCGGCTCTGTTTATATATGGAGTTGATGGGAAAGGTTATCGACTCTGTTTATATATAGAATTGATGGTAAAGGTTATCGACTCTGTTTATATATGGAGTTGATGGTAAAGGTCATCGGCTCTGATTATATATAGAATTGATGGTAAAGGTCATCGGCTCTGTTTATATATGGAGTTGATGGTAAAGGTTATCGGCTCTGTTTATATATAGAATTGATGGTAAAGGTCATCGGCTCTGTTTATATATGAAGTTGATGGAAAAGGTCATCAGCTCTGGTTATATATGGAGTTGATGGTAAAGGTTATCGACTCTGTTTATATATAGAATTGATGGTAAAGGTCATCGGCTCTGTTTATATATGGAGTTGATGGTAAAGGTTACTGGCTCTGTTTATATATAGAATTGATGGTAAAGGTCATCGGCTCTGTTTATATATGGATTTGATGGTAAAGGTCATCAGCTCTGGCTATATATGGAGTTGATGGTAAATGTTATCGGCTCTGTTTATATATAGAATTGATGGTAAAGGTCATCGGCTCTGTTTATATATGGAGTTGATGGTAAAGGTTATCGGCTCTGTTTATATATAGAATTGATGGTAAAGGTCATCGGCTCTGTTTATATATAGAATTGATGGTAAAGGTCATCGCCTCTGTTTATATATGGAGTTGATGGTAAAGGTCATCACCTCTGTTTATATATGGAGTTGATGGTAAAGGTTATCGGCTCTGTTTATATATGGAGTTGATGGTAAAGGTTATCGGCTCTGTTTATATATAGAATTGATGGTAAAGGTTGTCGACTCTGTTTATATATGGAGTTGATGGTAAAGGTCATCAGCTCTGGTTATATATGGAGTTGATGGTAAAGGTTATCGACTCTGTTTATATATGGAGTTGATGGTAAAGGTTATCGGCTCTGTTTATATATAGAATTGATGGTAAAGGTTATCGGCTCTGTTTATATTCGTTTGAAGCATCTATCATTTCAAAACTAATACCCGACTGTATAGATCACTTTGATTTGCTTTAAAGCAACAATAACATATATTGATATAATATGTGTACAAGTCAAACTAAATGACACTCACATAAAGAACAAACGTAGTAGATTGTTGGAGGTGGTGCCCACCATCACTGATATATTATTGTTGAGTAACCGATTAGAATTTAAAAATTATGTTCTACATTGATTTTGAATATGAATATTTTGTGTAAATTGTTCTTAAACAAAATACATTATACACGTATTCTAAGTTACAGAACGTAATAAGAGCAGTAACAGATGCACAAGAGGTAATCACAAGTCCTAAATCAAAGAAAGACAGATAACACAATGACCAGAAGAATGAGGACAAACAATGATGTACAAAAGACGGCACATAAAACTAAACATTGAGCAACACGAAACACAATAAATACCAGGGTGAAATCAGGAGCTCCGACGGGTAAATAGTTCCTGCTCCACTTGCGGCACCCGTCGTGTTACACTTGCAGCAAACTGGGTGATAACTCATCAATGCGGAAAGGACCAGGTTGTGAATAAGCCAAACAGAGGATATCCGTGGTCATTTGTTACACATATATACTGTAAATGTTAACCGAGTCATAGGATAAAATAAGAGAAATAATGCCATCTCACAAAGGTTCGGTATATAAATAATGTATAATATATATATATTATATGCATTAATTTTGAACCTGGTCAGTCCTTTATATATCATTATACGGGTTATGTGTTATTTTCATTTGTAAAGTACCTGTAGTCGTAGTAAACCTGACACTGAATACACAGAATTATGTCAATTTCAGCTCATGCGCAGTCGCCATGTTTTAACTTGGAAGTGTATTTACGTTACTGATTTTGTCAATAAACATCGTTTTAAGTTTATATACATCGTAACCCTGGACATATTGTAACTCCTCGGATCAGTAGTAATCCATTCATGCATTTTATAGTAGCTGTCATATGTTTTTACGGGAGAATTTTGCCATATTATGAGCCCGCTCTCAGTCTCATTCATCAACCACTTGGGGGAATATTTGTACGTTTCGATGTGACGTCATTGATGCCATATATCAGGAGTTCTGTTTTTGGTTTTGACTGGAATGGTCAGTATTTTTGAGTCTTAGGCTGAAATATATATATGTTTTACACTTTTGGCATAATATTTTATTTTTAAAAATACATTTTAATCAAAGATATGGAAAGTAAAATAAACTAAAAATAGTAAAAGTTTAGTTTGGGTTTGGAAACATAGATTTATTTTGACAGAACTGTGGAGCTCATCTCCAAGATATTTTGTTGAGTTGTTATAAAAGCTGTATGATAATTTATTTATTTAGGCAATACTAAACCAAAATTGTAAAAGCATAATTTATCTTAACAATTTTTTTGTACATAACTTGCTTGTAAAATGTTCATTAATGCTATTTATTTAAAGATAAGTTATTATTAATTAAATAATGCTCTTGTTGGAAGTAAAATAAGTAGGTAATTAAATTGTAAACATGATTTACTTGTTGTTTAACAAGCTCAAAGTTTTAAATTAACTTGAAATATACTAATTAATCAACTTAGTATAACTCTAAATTGTATAACAAAATTTTAGTAATTAATTATAGGGTGTAAAATTCTTATCAATACTTTAATCAACTTTTGACGGTGGAGTATTTCAAAGGTTTGGGATATAATAAATTGATATTCCTTCGGTTTGAATATAATAATACGAAGTATTTCATATGGTGTGGAATACACTAAACTATAATAATACTTAGTATTTCATAAGGTTTGGAATACACTAAACTATAATAATACTCAGTATTTCATAAGGTTTGGAACACACTAAACTATAATAATACTCAGTATTTCATAAAGTTTGGAATACACTAAACTATAATAATACTCAGTATTTCATAAGGTTTGGAATACACTAAACTATAATAATACTCTGTAGTTCATAAGGTTTGGAATACACTAAGCTATAATAATATACAATTACTGTCTTTTGATGAGGTAAATGTGTGGATTTATTGACTTTTGAAACAAATGATATTCACTGAGCCCAAAAGAGCGAAGTGAATATCATTTTTTTTTTCAAAAATCAATTAATTCACACATTTACAGAATCAAAAGACAGCAATTGTTCTATTCCATATGTTGAGGAAATAGTGGTATTCTGAAATAAAAAGTTACATGTCCACAGTCCTGAGGTAGTGCTACATTATTGTTTACATCACCATGCTATTATCTGCATATTTATCATTTAATATATTTTCAATGTGACGTCCGACTAAGTGGCAAATCTTTGTTTTGGGGAACCGGCGGTACGTCTGCAGCTATAGACCACATTTTGTTTTTGTATTGACGAATGCGGCAAATGAACTACTTTTTTCGTTGGTTGATTAAAATAGAATATTCCTAAAAGAAATTCCATGTTCCAAAAGATAGTAACACGTGAGATTTATCGCGGTGAATATTAAATCTGAGGCGGTGAATACGTCTTTTTTTATTTTAAAGAAAGAATTTGATGGAAATCAATACTAAAGAATTTACTAATATAGAATAATACTCAGTATTTCATCAGGTTTGTAACACACTAAGCTATAATAATACTCAGTATTTCATAAGGTTTGGAATACACTAAACTATAATAATACTCAGTATTTCATAAGGTTTAGAACACACTAAACTATAATAATACTCAGTATTTCATAAGGTTTGGAACACACTAAACTATAATAATACTTATTATTCTATATTAGTAAATTCTTTAGTATAGATTTCTACCTCAATCATTTTTTTTTAAATAAAAAGACGTATTCACTGCCTCAGATTTAATATTCACCACGGTAAATGTCACGTGTTGCTATTTTTAGAACATCGGGAATTTTTTTTTAGGAATGTTCTATTTTAATCAACCATTGAAAAAAAGTAGTTCATTTGCGCATCCGTCAATACAAAAACAAAATGTGGTCTGTAGATGCAGACGTATCGCCGGTGCCCAAAACCAAGACGGAACATTAAAAAATATATTAAATGATAAAGATTCAGATAATAACATGGTGATTTAAACAATAATGTAGCACTACGACAGGACAGTCGACATGTAACTTTTTTTTTTATTTCAGAATACCACTATTTCTTCAAAATATAGAATAAAACAATTACTGTCTTGTAAAGATATAAAATTTGTCAAAATTGATTATGCAATTAATGGAATGCAGAAAGTTCGTGTAAAGGTCGCCAGACAAACATCCCATGGTTTTAGTAATTAAGCCAGACTGACCGTTAGATTTGGTACTTAAAATTTATCTCAACACCTTGTAAATTTTAGCTATTCTCCATGGCACTCTGTAATAAATGTCATCTCTTGCTTCTAAATTAATGTGAATTTTATCTGTCCTGTGTGTGGTAAGAATGGTGTGGGGCTAGCCTGTGTGAGTGAGGACAGTTAGTTAATGTTTGAATGTTGAAGAGAGAAGATGTTTTTGTGATATTGTACAATACCGATATAAATAATGTACTTTGTAAATATGAAAACATGTACATAATAAATATGTAAATTTGAAAGTATTCTTAACACTAAACCAGGCCTACCCTCGTGACATTATGGTGGCAGCGGTGGGTGGGATAGATATTTAGTGAATCTTATTGGACTTCAAAATGCCGAACAAGAAAAGTCCTAAGAAATATCGAGAGCCGGAAAATGAAGAAGTTATTCAGAAAACATTAACAGTTAAACAAATCGTGCCGACTAAGGAAATGGTTAAACCTATTTTATTCTTCGGGAATTTAGAAGATGACATAGACAGTTGGCTTAAGAACTTTGATCGTATTGCCATCGCTAATGAGTGGGACTTAGAAAAGAAAACAACTATATTACCAGCATTTCTTAGAGATCGTGCTGCTGAATTTTTTGAATCTCTTGACGATGATATTAAGGAAAATTATCATGATTTATGCAGATCTTTAAAAGACAGATTTATTCCAAAGGAGTTACAATCTCTGTATTATAGTAACTTATTTCAAGCGCGACAAAAAGACAATCAAACAGTAGAAGATTATGCATCGGAAATAAACAAACTTGCGATCAGGGCGTACTCTGATATGAAAAGGAGTCAGAAAGACGTGCTTATTAAAGAACATTTCATTCAAGGACTTAAACCAGAAATTAAAAGATTCGTGATGCTATCAAATCCGTCCACATTCGAAGAAGCATTCAGGGCAGCTCAACGAGAAGAATGCAACAATAATCTGATGAAAAAGAAGTCAGAGACAGCATATGCCGTAAATGAAAACAGTTTGGAATACAATATGAAAGAACTATCTGACCAAGTGAAAGTTCTTGCCGTAAAATTTGACAATATGTCACAACGAAGAAATTTTCGAAATAGAGGGACATCTCGAGGAAGAAACCAAGGTCGCTTTGGAAGAGGACGCTTTGGTGGCAGTACCAGAAATTTGCGCACTACCGACGGAAGACCAATCTGCAATTTTTGTATGAAGGTTGGACACATTGAAAGAAGCTGTGAAGAGAAGAGGAAGAGTTCGGGAAACTAGAGGCTGCTCCCTTCGTGGGAGGGAAGGCAGCAGATATTAATGTCGTGAAACCTCCTAATAGTGCTATTGGAAATTCTTCTACCGCGAAGTCTTTGCCAATTGAGCCGAGAGAAAATGAAAATTCTTGTTCCGCCAAAAATGTTTCATTCGATATTGTAGAGGAAAATATTATTTCTTGTGCATTAAATCCTAAATTTTGTGTCGCCAAAATAAGAGGATTTATCCATGGAAAATGTGCTTCATTATTAGTTGATACAGGATCTACTGTGAGTATTGTCAATGATAGCTTTATTGATAGGAGAAATGTGTCAAAAGTCAGTAATGTGCAAATTACTTCGGCTTCAGGAGATAAAATCAATATAATTGGAAAAGCAAATGTTAATTTTGAAATCGGAAATATGTGTAAATTTTCTTATGATGTGTATGTAGCTAGTAATTTTTATTATCAGTGTATTATAGGATTATATATTCTGTATGATTATTCATGTAGCATTGATTTGGGAAATAATTGCGTAGTATTCAATGATGAAGAACACATTGAATTTGAAAATATTGATGAAGGGAATATATGCGAAAACAATTATTCACAATTTATGTCATTTAATGGAATCGAGTTAAGAATAGAAAATGATAGTGAAAATACCTTCAATGTTTCAGAAAGTTTGAGTGAATCTGAAAGCGTACAATTATCTGTTTTATTAAATAATTATAAATCAGTATTCGCATTTAATGATAATGAATTGGGATCTACTTCATTAATTGAGCATTCCATTGATGTTGGCAAAACTAAACCGATATTTCAAAGGCCATATCGAATTCCTTACAGTCAAAGGTAAATAGTTGAAAACAAAATTAAGGAATTAAGTGACCGTGGAATTATAAGACCGTCAAACAGTCCATACTCATCGCCGTTGGTTCTTGTGCCGAAAAAGGATGGTTCTTTACGACTGTGTGTAGATTTCAGAAGAGTCAATGAAGTAACGAAAAAGGACGTTTATCCGCTTCCATTGATTCAGGACATGCTAGACGCACTCAATGGATCAAAATACTAAAGTGTTTTGGATTTATGCCAGGGATATCATCAAGTGCCTGTAAAGGAGAGCCACAAAGAAATTACAGCTTTTTCATTTTACGGAGGACATTATGAATTCAATTTCATGCCGTTTGGATTATGCAACAGCGCTCCAACTTTTCAAAGGATTATGGATACTCTGTTGTCCGGATTACTATATAATTCATGTCTGGTTTATATTGATGACATCATTGTATATTCAGACAATTTTGCCGACCATTTAACTAGACTTGAACAAGTATTCAAGCGATTTGAAGAATCGGGACTTAAGCTCAAGGCTAAGAAGTGTTTCTTCGCACAGGAAGAAGTTAAATTCCTTGGACATTGCGTTAATGCAAAAGGAATATTGCCAGATAAGGAAAACGTCAGTGCAATATCTAACTTTCCGCGACCGACCAATGTAAGTGAACTCCGAAGTTTCGTTGGATTAATTTCCTATTACCGGAAATTCATTGCTGATTTCGCTACTAAAGCTGCACCGTTTCATCAGCTATTGCGCAAGAACATCAAGTTTATGTGGACCGATGAATGTGAAAGGACCTTTGACTTTTTCAAGCAGGCCTTAATAACATTTCCGATATTGCAGTACCCTGATTTTAAGTTATCTTTTATTCTGTATACAGATGCGTGTGATACAGGACTTGGAGTTGTGTTAGCTCAGCATGGAGCGGAAAGTGAAAGAACTTTGGCATATGCTAGCGTAGTTTGAAACCAAATGAGAAAAACTATTCCGTTATCGAAAAAGAGGCACTGGCAATTGTGTGGGCCGTTAAATATTTCCGACAATATATTTACGGTCGAAAAGTAACAGTAGTGACTGACCATAATCCATTAAAATGGCTTATGAACATTAAAGATGCTAGTGGCAGATTAGCTAGGTGGTCTTTGCTTTTGCAAGACTATGATCTAACTATCGAGCACCGTGCGGGCCGAAAACACCAAAATGCGGACAGTTTGTCTAGATTACCGCCGATAGCATCTGTAAAAGAACATAATGAGGATATTTTACCGAAATTGTCTCCCAATAGACTTGTAGAAATGCAGAGAAAAGATCCTAATCTTTCTCTCATCATAAACTATCTTCAAAATAGTGAATTACCGGACCAGTCATCAAAAGCTCGTGAAACAGTTATTTTAGCGTCGGACTATGAAATTGGAAATGATAAATTACTTTATCATTTATTTGTGCCTGGTTCTCACCGTCGACGTAAAAATGTTAGGAAACAATTAGCAGTGCCACGATGTTTAATTGATGAAATACTTTTCGCCTGTCATGATGATGTAACAGCTGGACATTTAGGTGTGTATAAAATGTACAATAAAATTCAAGATAGATTTTATTGGAAGGGCATGTATTCGGATGTTGAGTTTTGGTGCAAATCATGCGTGGACTGTGCTACTAAGAAAACGCCTAAAAACCGACCGAAAGCTCCATTGAATCCTTTACCGGCTGTGTCTGGACCTTTCGATCGTGTAGCTGTTGACGTATTGGGACCGTTTCCCCCAACGTACAATTCAAACAAATACATTCTTGTTTTTAGTGATTATCTAACTAGATGGCCAGAAGTTGTTGCAGTGAATTCTGCCGATGCCCAGACAACCGCTAAAGCATTTGTGGAAGAGATAGTATGTAGACATAGTGCACCGCGTGTATTGCTATCAGACAATGGTAAAAACTTTCGGTCCAAATTGATGCAAGAAATTTGTAAATTGATGAATACCAAAAAGACATTTACGACCGCATATCACCCGGAAACTGATGGACTTGTTGAACGTTTCAATGGTACTTTGACAACTATGTTATCCATGTATGTAAGCGGCCATCAGCGTGATTGGGACACATACTTGCCATATGTTATGTTTGCATATAGGACTAGTATTCACGAAAGCACTCAGGAAACACCATTTTTCCTGATGCATGGTCGCGAGCCGGTACTACCAATAGAGGCTGTAATGTGTCCGCCAACGTTACAATACACTTCGAGTGACGATTATAAATCAGAGATGATGACCAAATTACAAGAAGCATTCAACCTTGTAAAAGACAATCTTCAAAGCGCTGCACAAAAACAGAAACTTTCGTATGATGCTAAAACTGAGCAAAAACTTTACAATGTGACTGATAAAGTTTGGATATTTACGCCGTCTAACAAACCAGGACTATCACCAAAGTTGACACATAATTGGGATGGACCTTTTGAGATAACCAAGAAACTTTCAGATGTGACATTTGTTGCTAAAAGCTGTGACGATAAAAACACTATACAAACAGTACACATAAATCGATTAAAGCCATTTACCGATCCCAATGGCCGAACTGACAGAGATGAAGTGGAGATACAAGAACAGTTGTCGAGTGACAATGTTGTGAAAATCCTTGATGTTATGAGAACTAGAAATGATTCAAAAAGACTGGAAAAACGTTACTTTGTTGAGTTAGAGAGCGGCGAGACTAAGTGGGTTGGTCAGAAAGATATAAAGGACTTCAAGTTAGTTAGTAACTTTGTAGGAAAGTGATATTTTAGTTGTAAATTGTTTTAACTGAAGAACAGTAATTTTATGTGTACATACATGTTAAGAAAAATATATAAAAAAAAAAAAAATATTGTGTAAATATCAGATTTCTATTGTTCACTCATTTTGATATATTGGGTATGAGAGTTGATATTTTGTGTGCCGAGACGTCACAATTTTTAATAGGGGAGGTATGTAAAGATATAAAATTTGTCAAAATTGATTATGCAATTAATGGAATGCAGAAAGTTCGTGTAAAGGTCGCCAGACAAACATCCCGTGGTTTTCATAATTAAGCCAGACTGACCATTAGATTTGGTACTTAAAATTTATCTCAACACCTTGTAAATTTTAGCTATTCTCCATGGCACTCTGTAATAAATGTCATCTCTTGCTTCTAAATTAATGTGAATTTTATCTGTCCTGTGTGTGGTAAGAATGGTGTGGGGCTAGCCTGTGTGAGTGAGGACAGTTAGTTAATGTTTGAATGTTGAAGAGAGAAGATGTTTTTGTGATATTGTACAATACCGATATAAATAATGTACTTTGTAAATATGAAAACATGTACATAATAAATATGTAAATTTGAAAGTATTCTTAACACTAAACCAGGCCTACCCTCGTGACAGTCTTTTGATTTTGTAAATGTGTGGATTAATTGACTTTTGAAAAAAATGATATTCACTTCGCTCTTTCAGTCTCAGTGAATATCATTTTTTTTTCAAACTCAATAAATCCACACATTTGCCTCATCAAAAGACAGTAATTGTATAGTATTTCATAAGGTTTGGAACACACTAAACTATACTAATACTCAGTATTTCATAAGATTTGGAATACACTAAACTATAATAATACTCAGTATTTCATCAGGTTTGGAAAACATTAAGCTATAATAATAGTTATTATTCTATATTAGTAAATTCTTTAGTATAGATTTCTACCTCAATCATTTTTTTAAAATAAAAAGACGTATTCACTGCCTCAGATTTAATATTCACCACGGTAAATGTCACGTGTTGCTATTTTTAGAACATCGGAATTTTTTTTTTTAGGAATGTTCTATTTTAATCAACCATTGCAAAAAAGTAGTTCATTTGCGCATTCGTCAATACAATAACAAAATGTGGTCTGTAGATGCAGACGTATCGCCAGTGCCCAAAACCAAGACGGAACATTAAAAAATATATTAAATGATAAAGATTCAGATAATAACATGGTGATGTAAACAATAATGTAGCACTACGCCAGGACAGTCGACGTGTAACTTTTTTTTTCATTTTAGAATACCACTATTTCTTCAAAATATAGAATAAAACAATTACTGTCTTTTGATTTTGTAAATGTGTGGATTAATTGACTTTTGAAAAAAATGATATTCACTTCGCTCTTTCGGGCTCAGTGAATATCATTTTTTTTTCAAAATCAAGAAATCCACACATTTGCCTCATCAAAAGACAGTAAATGTATAGTATTTCATAAGGTTTGGAATACACTAAACTATACTAATACTCAGTATTTCATAAGGTTTGGAATACACTAAACTACAATAATACTCAGTATTTCATAAGGTGTGGAACACACTAAACTATAATAATACTCAGTATTTCATCAGGTTTGGAATACACTAAACTATAATAATACTCAGTATTTCATAAGGTTTGGAATACACTAAACTATAATAATACTCGGTATTTCATAAGGTTTGGAACACACTAAACTATAATAATACTTAGTATTTCATAAGGTTTGAAATACACTAAGCTATAATAATACTTATTATTCTATATTAGTAAATTATTTAGTATAGATTTCTACCTCAATAATTTTTTTTTAAATAAAAAGACGTATTCACTGCCTCAGATTTAATATTCACCACGGTAAATGTCACGTGTTGCTATTTTTAGAACATCGGGAATTTTTTTTTAGGAATGTTCTATTTTAATCAACCATTGGAAAAAAGTAGTTCATTTGCGCATCCGTCAATACAAAAGCAAAATGTGGTCTGTAGATGTAGACGCATCGCTGGTGCCCAAAAACAAGACGGAACATTAAAAAATATATTAAATGATAAAGATTCAGATGATTTAAGCAATAATGTAGCACTACGCCAGGACAGTCGACGTGTAACTTTTTTTTTATTTCAGAATACCACTATTTCTTCAAAATATAGAATAAAAGAATTACTATCTTTTGATTTTGTAAATGTGTGGATTAATTGACTTTTGAAAAAATGATATTCACTTCGCTCTTTCGGGCTCAGTGAATATCATTTTTTTTTCAAAATCAATAAATCCACACATTTGCCTCATCAAAAGACAGTAATTGTATAGTATTTCATAAGGTTTGGAATACACTAAACTGATATCCCTAATGTCGGGAATATTATAAAAGGTCATTCAAATATTTCAAAGGTTGAGAATATCATAAAATTGTATTGAAATTATCTACTGAAATAAAAGTGATACCATTAATTAATACTAATAGTAACATTTGCACAAATAAAGGTTAGCAACTCAAATAGTGTTGGTAATTATATAACATGTCTAAATTGTTGATGTGACTTGTTCTAAGGACAGAAACATTTTCTAGTATATGTGTACATTAGTATATTTTTGAATAATCTCTAGGAAATAGATTGATTAGCATTTTCTGCCACAAGTACAGGCAAAGGGTCCAAATAATTTGTTTATTAGTCAAAGGGAGATACATCTTTCAAATTTAAGTAATTATTCTCTAAGGTAGAGATTAATTTATTAATCTAAGGCAGATAATTCCTTTCATTCGTTAAGGTTCCGAGATTGATTCAGATATTATTGTTAATAAAAGGGGGATATTTTTTTCTAAATGTTGAAGTAATTAATCTCTAATGTAGAGATTTAACAATTTGTGTTATTGCTAATAGTTTTTAACATTTGTTATTCAAAGTTTCCATATATTGTAAATTTTCTGGTTTAAATACATCGTGGACTGACAAGAGTTTAATTTTGAACATTTTGATCTTGTAAATTGATCTGATATTGAATTGAACTGAAGTAATATAATAAAATATGGACACTTATTAACTCTCAAATGATCATTAAAGCCTGCAACCTGGAAATTTAGTCGTCATAGGCTAAATACATTGTCATTGTCATAACTTGGCTGATTTGTCTTTACCGTGGTAATAATAATAGTAATTTGTTGATCTAAGGGTTTACGTTGCCTAAACGGAGATATTTGGGTAGATTGTAGTTGGGAGAATTATAACACTCATATAGTTCAGATGTTAGAGGTTCTGCCCCTTGATCGGTACAATACTTTCGACGTAATGACTTCAACTTATCCAATAGGACCCCTAGGTTCAGTAACTTCCTTTTTAGCAGCAACCATCTGCATATATATTATGAGTTATTGTAGATCTTTCATCTACGGCGTCAATTACTTTGGACCTCATTTGTAATTGATCGTATTACGCTGTAGACCCAACTCGTGTTGACAATATTATGTTAATTAAAACTTGATGTAATGGAAATATCAAACAAAACAGTATATTTACAAATAAACAATTATGTAGAGCTATCAACAACAAGTGTGCATATTTTGTACACTATTGTTTTGTAGATATATTTATATTGATGATTTTTACGGGAAGTCTTTAGGTTCTCTCTGGATGTACACTTGTTTTGTAGATATATTTATATTGTTGATTTTTACGGGAAGTCTTTAGGTTCTCTCTGGATGTACACTAATTCATTTGTAGCTATATCTTTGACCTCAACTATTTCTTTGAATAATGCTGTATTTTCCTACACATTTTGACTCTACAAATCCAGAAGTCATCATCACCATGGTTTGATATATACATGTTTAATATAACGAGATTCAATTGCAAAATATGACAAATACATTTGTCAACGTACAGATGTGTTCATGGTGAGGATGCATTCAGAACCTTTAATTGAAAAAACACAAATTCAAGTTCATATTTGAACTATTACAACGTGATCGGGTCACAATGAGTTTTGTGCTCTTGTTGTTTGTTTCCGTTTTGTATCCACTTTATTTTAAAAAAAAATCATTTTGTTCAAATAGATTCATAATGTGAACTGTGTTAAATTTAACAGAATTTTCAGCTTGTGACCATGGATTTGATTGTGTAGACCGTTGTGGAACATGCAACTATACTTTGTGTGAGCGATTTGAAGGAAGTTGCACACGTGGATGTATTCAAGGCTTCAAAGGACACCAGTGTCTTGTCTCTGGATTTTGAAATATAATTTACCATTGTAAAGAGAATTCCTGTAAATATAAATAATACCCATCGATACACACATAATTTGACATATTAGGATAAGCATGCGATGAATACTTTCATGGGAATCAAGCAAATATGCTATCCACAGGTTACTCATCTTGGTGCTTTGCGACGCTTCACAGTCACATCTCAATAGATACAACACAATATGAAGCGGATAGGCGAACTATAAATATGTTACTTCAAAAGTTGAGAATGGGCGAAATAGAGTGCTATATAAAATATTTTATTGAAAACGTATAATATAATTTAATTAAATTAATAAAATCGTAGATATATAATTTAATTAAATTAATAAAATCGTAGATAAATAATTTATTCATATTAAATTAAACCATAACAATGAACAAAGAACAAGTTCAAATAAAATTTATGTTGGTTTCAGTTAAACATTAAGATGTGTTCCAATTTAAAGACATTGTTGTTTTTCCTATGGTAATACTGTGCTGTCAATAAAAATATGGAAATTAAAGATCATCTTAACATAATTTGATCCAAGTTGGTGTAAAGCATCAATAGTCAAATAAAATATTAAGTATTGTGTTCACTGGATTGTATAAATCATTGATCAAAATGTTATAGTGACTGTTAGGAAACGAACATGCACGGTTCCTTTGAGCCTTAATTTTTGTTGTCCATCGGAATTTCAGGGTTCTCTTAATTAATTTGTTTAAATTTCTTATTTTGTCGGTTTTATGTAGTATGTAATATGACACGTACCTTTGATTTACAGTTACACCACAGTCAGATGGACAAACTACAAAAGATAATACAATGGACATAATATATGCAGTTATTGGAACCTTCATTGTTACTACATTAATGAGTATCAGTATGTTCTTAGCAATATTGAGGTATTCTGTGATTTAATTTATAATTCAATATTGTGTATATGTTCCACAACGTGCATTACAAATAACCAATAAATCAAAGTTATTTCTTGAAATAACAACATCAGTGGCTCTCCTCTTTAATGTTTGACATCTTTATGGAGATATATCATGCAATCCCATGTAAATGTAGGCGAATGTTTGCGTACACAGATTTTGATGACATATTCGACCAAAATAATGTAACTCATGTTAAAGCGTGATACTAACTATGGCTTCCATGAAATATTTAGATTCTTATAGGATTCATGAAAATGCATGTTATTATAAAATTTACTATTCTTCATGTTCTCTGTTGTTTTTCTTATATACATATAAAGACGGTGTTGAAATAATTAACTATTATTTTCTAATTTGATGGCATTTTGATTTTAACAAACAAATCAAATACTCACATATTCATAAAAATAAATAAGTAACCAGCTTGTGTTACCGGAAGACGACAAATTAGAAATGTCAAAGTCGATAGATGGTTATCTTTAGTATTGTTCCAGAAAAAAAAATATATCTACAAAAGCGATATGCGTATGTCTATGTTTGTATGTACCACGCTCCTGTATGAATACATGTAATAACAAATTATGGTTATAATTGTTCGACAATACGCATGTGCGAATTAAAATATATCAGGACTTTTTTCACGGTATTATTTATATAAGCAACGAAGGACGTAATGTTAGAATAGGGTATGAACGAATCTGTGCAGATTTATTTATCGCTTGTTTATATCTGAATTGTCGTTGGAAATAATCAAGAACCGGATGATTGAGGTCTCACTAACTGACTTAAAACCACCATGTGTTAATTTATATCCCCACACGTTATATATCGTGGTATGTTGTATGTTCAGTGATATGAGGTGAGAAGTCATTGTTAACTTTGTTGATATCGGCGGAATTATTGGCTATCACAAATCTTTCTTTTCATAATATTGACTTCGACCTACAGACTCCATAAAATGCTTCTTGCTATAATTGTATAATTTTAATTTTAGATATATGCTACGTAAAACAGATGGCGATGCAAAGAATCAAAACAGACGAAATGCGAGAGAATATGTAAATGGTACATTCACTAACGGTTGTGCAAATATTGGTAAGACTTTTCCTAATTACTTTGCATAATTGGTGTCTGAAATGAATATGACCAATACTATACATGTCTTCTATGTTCTTTGTCTCACTAACAGTCAACTCGTGTAATAATAGTTGTAACCTGTAATCTGACATCGTAAATCTGACAGTAATCGTTGTCTGATTTATTAGCAAGTTCATCACGAATGCATTAATACAAAGTAAAATTTGAAACTGCTGATACAATTTTAGTAGTTGCAATTTAAAATCTATTCTGATTGTGGGATACACTGTATTTAAACATTTATGTTAATAATGAATTTCTGGAGACCACGAGCATAATAAAATGAATTGTGGTGTATATGAAACCAATAGAGAAGTGAGACTCCAAAAGTATGCACTATTATTCACTGTCAATTCAGGTGGACAATTTGCGCTTAACTTTCAATTTCATTATTTCACATTGTTCCAATGCTGATCATAAAACAAAACCATGCTACTTTTCTGGTTTGGCTTCATTTAAGAATATGATATCTCAGTATTATCAATGTATTTTCATTATGCTAGTAGTGACAATAAAAGTTATGTTGGTGCTCGTTTGACATGTGATATAGTAATTACATTGGAAGAAATGGAGAAAAGACCCAAAAAAGCATATATAAAAAACAAAAGAAAACAAAACAAACATAAGAAAACAAATAAAAAAGTACGACACTACGAGAACATTTACTACGATTAAAATCAGATCTCCCACTTGCTCCCATTTTCTGAAATGTCGCAGCGTGTGAGATCTAAGAACATCCCAATACGGATCACATTTTTGATTGCCATTTCATGGATATTCTGCTAAAATTGCTATGATCTTATAATTGTTCTTATACAGCACTTTGAACCTGTGAATAAATCATTTGTAGCCATTCGTCTATTAGTGGGGTTGAAATTGATTGGTAGACATATATAGCATGTGCTCATTGTCTGCTTGGCACTCTGTCATTGTTTCATAATTATAACGGGGCCGTCGTGGTCGTGATCGTATGGTAGATTTACATTTACCTGTGTCGAACACAAATAACGTAGTGAGTTCGAACCCCGTTCATGGCGATGTGTACTTGATACAACATTATGTGATAAAGTGCGTCAGTGCCTTGTGACAGATCAGTTGTTTCCTCTTGGTACACTGGTTTCCTCCACCTATAAAGCTTACCTCCACGATATAGCTGAAACTAAACCATTTGATATCTGATCCTTATCTTAAACTTTATGTATAAATAAAATATTATTCTTCGTGACGTAGAAGTTGATAATAGTTTTGTAAAAGAGAGTAGATTTTATTCATGTTAAGGACTTTAAATAAAACTAGATGGTATCTCAAATAACAATTGTTGTATTATAGGTAGTATCAACACAGAAAGGCATTACGAAGAAACCATTCCTTCATCACAGGAACAAACTTATGATACAATATAACAAGAACGATCAACTTATAAACGAGTCTATTTGGTTTTCAGTAATATGATACTGTTTTTGAGAAGTGTAATTAATATTTGTACAAATAATCAACAGCTATATTTATTTAAAAATATATACACTACCTGCATTGCTAGAATTTCGTTTCTAACACACTCAGCCTTGATAAATACTTTATATATTCAAAATGAAAAAAAAAAGGTTTCGCTAAGGATAACAAACAGTTTTACGAGATGTTCAATGATTTGAGGTGAGAGGTAATTCTTTGTTTTGTTGATATTGGTGGAATTATTGAGCCTCGTTGTTTATATATTCTTTTCATAGAAAGTTTTAACATTTTGTGGTTCAACTAATACTGTCAAGTTTGTAATTTCTCTACTTGTCATTTCGGCACAACGTACATTCATATGCATTTTGATATTGTTGATCAGTATGTTTCGCATATCATTAAACATATAATGATCAGCACATATCTGTAGATATACAATAGTGTTCTCTTTTGAATTAGGAAATATCCGTTTGCAATGAAGCAAGAGACAACAAATTAAATAATATATAACAACTATCATTCACATCGGGAAAACACTGTGTAGTGCTGTGGGTTTGAGCTCTGGAAACTTTCATTGCATTGAACATAGATATAAAGGGGCATTAATCATATTATTTTTTTGCTTCCGTGATTAAGATTGTGCTTTCTTTAACTTGTCACCAGGCTTCCCTAAATACCCTAATTATTTTGCAATATGCTCTTACAGTTTTAATGTTGTTGAAATAAGGTAAGACGAGTTATTTTCAACTAAAAAACAAATTTGTTACAATTGATTTGCCTACTATATTTTTGTACTAATGCGTTGTTCATAGCAGTTACTATTCTCTTGTTGAATATACAAATGTAAACATAATCGAAGCATAATGGCATATATAATTTCCTCGTCCTTGTGCATCAACATGTTTGTTTTAAATTATTTTGGTGATATCTAATCATTTACGCGTAAAACAAAACTACCTGTTTCTGGTTCTGCATTTTGAAATATATTGGGTACGTTTAAATAATTTTACAAATATATCTATATACGAATGAAAAGTTAACCCAACAGTGTTACAATTATATATTTGGTCTTACAGAGTTTCGCTATCCCTCTACGAGAATTGAACTCGCAACATTGATGCACTGCATCACCAATCATTGTGTCCAGCGCCTTAGATTACTCGGCCAATTCCGCTATTTAAAAATATTGATTCAATAGTCGAAATGTTACCTTGTCCCTTAAGGCGAATTTAGGGATAGACAAAAGAAATGTCTTTAAGAGTGTGTCGATGATACATATATATATATTTACTATTTCAATTTGACAGCAAAGTTAACTCAGCAATTTTAATATACTGTATAGGATAAGAAAAAAAATCATCATACAGTCACAGGAAATACAGTATGTAATACAAGCGTCTAAGCAAGTGACAACCACAAGAATACACTATATCTCTCCCAATACATTTCAAAATTACTTGTTATATTAGTACAATACTGCATATATTTTATAGACACATTATACATACTATACACAGTGAATACATTAATATATTTTGAAATCTTAACACCTTAAAACAAATGAAATTAGCTTATCTCAGCTGTATCATAAATTAAGTATTGCACAGTATTTCATGTATGTACAATGGAAATATGTTGTACTCATCCGTATTTTACTGAAAACCCGTATTACACATACATGTAACACTGTACAATAACCTGTATAAATTTGTGATTAAATATAAGAGATGACATACTAACTCATGCATATTAAACACATACAAAGTCAATCTGGGTACAATTCATAACATTTAAAAATGCATATATATCGGTGTTACTTACGTAATGCTATGTATTTCAACTAGAAATCAAAGAAAACGAGACAGAACGAAGGTAAATATAACATTTACACTCTAAACTATATAGCTCTAAAGTTTTGTAAGACTCTGAAATAATTTTGTTAACCAATCTTTCGACTCTCAGTGAAGGTTATTCCAGAAACCCGTTGTGCCTAAATTTGATATTTACGTTTTTATTATGCTTGTTATACCTACATTTGTACGACTTTAAGCACAAATATACATGTGGACAGTGCTCATTTTCTTTCCTAATTATCTAATAAGGATTTGTCATTCTTAGGCTTGTCACGGGGGTAGGGGGAGGGGTAATTTCTCACCTATCATCCTATTCGGTATGTGTACCCAACAATATCGATTTTATTACCATAAGGTGAGACGATATGTTTGCTATGGATATCAATAGTACATTTTTTCCTACAGTTCATTTGTCCTTTATTTAATAGGTTGTTTATTCTTAAACAAAATGTAAACACACTTATGACATTAGTATGTAATGGAAGAAGTACCTCCTCATCAATATACATCTACAACGTTCTTCTATTTTATATAATACATCCTATATTTAACAATCTCTTTTGTACGAATATACAGGGTCACCAAGTCTTAGTAAATGTATTCCATGGTATTTAATCATTCAATCGTAAAAAGACTTCCTGATTCTGGTTGATTTTAATATATTGTGTACATTTAAATAATTGTATGCATATTTATTGTCCTCGCCATATCATGTATGATATTATAAAACAGTGAATTTATGTTTTTCATGAAATAAATAAGCTTATGAAAAATATAGAATATATATTCATTTGCATGGTACGCCTGAGTCACAAATGCACCATAAAAAACACCCTTTCAACAATTGCAAAGGCATGGTCTGTCATTTGGGTGATTTTTGTCAAAAAACAATTGTTTTCCTTCATCTACAATTACTTATACTCAAATATTTCCAAATACCTTTAATTAAAACATCTTGAAAAAAACTTTAGATAACTACTCAGAATCTGTGATTTTTGTTTGAGGATAAAACTTTGCATTAGTTTTACAAGAACTGGAAATTACACAAGTATAGATTTGCAACCAATATGCTTGTTAAAATAACAACTCAATGATGAAAAAAGATTACTTTATATCTTTGGTTTGGAATTTTGCGTAATAAGAAGAGTCTGAAGACACCAAACTGATAATAAATCTAGAAAGGACAGACGACACAATGTCCAAAAAAGGACCTAAGGACAAACAACGATCTACAAAACACTACACAGCAACCTAAAGATCGGGTAACACGAATCCTGCCCCGCTAGTGGCACCCGTCGTATTAACCTAGTTACAAACCCGTTGATAAATCATGAATTAGGAAAGGACCGGGTAGTATTTTACAACAAGTGGAACATATCCATGGTCATTTGAGAGTTTTTGGATCCGCAAGTTGTGAATATTACATTCGGAGTGTATAAACAAAAAGGCCTAAATCTTTTTTTTTTTTTTTACTTTTTGACCAGTGCCTGGTCCTTAGCTGGTTGGTAAATTCCATCATTACTTTTCTCATTGTTTTCATATTGTTTATAAATTAGTGTACATACATATTTGAATAATATAAAGTTCAAGATTATGATTTTTACGTCACGATAGCTGATGGTCACGTGACAATTTGATTTGAGACGCTGATGACGCTTGTCTGTCAAGCGTCGATTTGATTATAATTATAGTCTTTTTGTAGACTTATTGTTATTTTTGTTATATTTTAACATTCTTTTATGTTGTTGGGCTACATTTGAGACGTTTATCTATCATTCTTGTTTGCTTGCACAGAATCGTTAACACTTGTTTCTGATCCGACATCCCGTAGGTTCATACGTTGGCTACTTTTTCAGACATTTAGACTTCTATAATTTATTTTGTGTGTGCTGCATCGTCATGTCTCGACGATTCGTTACACATTAAGTTCTCTGGTTGGTAGATTTATAGACTTTATAGTATATATATATATATGCACATGTTACATCTATGTATGCATTGCTTAGCTCACTCAATGTCACTAGACATAACTGTGGTAGGATACCATCGAAGGAGCATTGTAGCCCAATTGGTCGAATTTGGAATTTAAAATGCCATAAACCGACTTAAGTTATGAGAGTATGGCATGGTTTTGTCCAATCTAAAAATAAGATTTTGTCTTTAATTGTCCTCTTTGTCTCCCTGATATGTCGCGTATACATATCAACCACAAGCACAGAAAAGGTAAAGTTTCTCATTACTCTTGTCGATAAAGTTGGAGCTATATAATTTATCGACGCCTTCATCAATATACATGTACAACATATGCATACGTTCTTTGACAAGCTTTGCTGTTCTAATAATTCACGATCGTCCAATGTTCAGTTAATGTGATCCATGGTGTTTAATCAATCTCTCGTTAACAACTTTCTGATTCAGGTTGACTCGTAATACATTGTGTATATTTGAATAAGCTTACACATATATATTGTCCTAGTCATATTATACATCAGTATGGAACAGTGAATAAATACATTTCATATAATAGGTAAGCTAATGACAAAAATATATATAATCAACTGTACGTCATGTGGTAGTCACATAAACTGCAAAATGCCATTTATCTCACGAAAAGTGGATTTTTCTTCGTCAGAAATACCTGTGTTCCAATCGAGATATACAATCTGTAAATAACAAGTTTTATCATGTAGATAGGTGTGAATTATGGGGATTTATCCGTGAAATAAATTCCGGTATCTCACATGTGAGATATAAGTTTTTTCCCGCCGGAACTACTTTTACACAACAATAAGTGTGGTGTTTATGTCCCTTGTTGTGGTACGATGAATACACATATGATTGCAAACTAAAAAAATTTCGCGAAACGTTATTGATGACTTTGGCACATAACCAATGTGACGTCATTGACGTCATATGAAGACTTCCAGTTTGAAACGTAAAGATTAGACGTTATTTGGTTTCCTGTACGCTTAAATTTTGATCATATTTAACTAAAGCAAGCTTTCAAGGTAAGTATTTTAATTATTTGTGTGTATTGTTGTAAATATTACATGTAGGATTTCACATTTTCAAGATTGAAGATCCTTCCAGCTGTACCCCTTAGTAGCATTACGATCATTAGATTCATACGCGTGGAATGAAATATACAAATAAAAAAATAATATATAAGAAATTTTGAAAGTCTATATAATAAACAGTATAACTAGACCATATATTTTGAATATCAAAATAAGACCACTCGTGACCGAATACGCATTAATGATTAAACTCGTGGGCGTAACAAGTTCCGCCCACTCGTTTAATCCATATGCGTACTTCGGTCACTCGTTGTCTTATTTTGATATTCAAAATCTACGATTTGCTATGCTATATTATTTCACGATAAAACAAAAGGGGTAATCAGGAGATACTTTTACAATTTTATTATTTAATACTAAATATAGATTAATGTGATTTGTCTGCAGGATGGACAAAACAGTAATGCAGTGTCTCAAAATATATAGTTTATTTTCACGAGGATTTAAACCTAGGATAAAGGCGAGGTTTACTGGTCCTGTTGTGTGAACATGTATCTCAACAGAGTTGTGATGCGATTTTTTGACGCAACTGGCAAGATTTGATGCAAAGTATTGTACATTTTTCTAATATTTCAATGAAAACAAAGGTCAAACAAAAATAAAAGGTCGAATTAATAGGGTTGATCGCCTATATCGATAAACCAATTTAATTGATGGGAATTTTTATTTAATACATAATTATACTATTTCGCATTTATTTCGTTCCGATAGTCATTCAGTAAAATATTAAGAGCTGTGTCGTCATTCCACTTCCTGTCAAATTTACTACATGTGCTTTTCATGTCGATAGAATACCCGAGAAAAATTGAGAAGAAATTGAAGAGAAATAATTGCCATCCGAAGACATCGGAACAATGAAACCTCAGAAAAGGAGTCGTCAGGCCCCAAATAAGTATTTGCAGGCCACAGGATCGTCAAAAAGACCTAAAAAATCATCGAATGGGAGGAACAAGAACCCCCCCTCACGCATAGGAAATTCTACTGATTGTACACAGACAAATTGTGCCATTGCCTCAACATCAAGGGCTGGCGTACCTGTTATTGTCACTGATGATGATGAATCTGCCCCAAGACGGCATATTTCCACACGACAACAAACTTTGACAACGGCAAACTTGACTGTTTCGCACGGCCCTGTTGTCAACATAGTTTCAGAAGCCACTCAGGACCAAAGTTCACCAGTCGATCAGCACCAACGTTCACAGGTCGATCAGCACCAACGTTCCTCACAAGTTGTTCCCAATCAACGACAAACAGGCAACATACAACGGCCCCCATCAACATTAAAGCAGGGAGTCCAGATGCCTGTGAACGAGTCCACAAACAATGACCTTTCTGTTGGAGCCCCGGCGGCCACCAGTAATAATTTAGGTATGCTTACTCAAACAGGAGAGATTGCAATAGAACAATCAAATGTAAATTTAAATTCACAGTTTTTAGGCCCATAACCACCTGATATGATGACAAGCATATTTGATCCCATTTCATCCAACATTCCACTTAAACTAAAAGAAAAAATATGGAATGGTGAATTTGTAGAATTAAATCTTATGTTGAAATCGAACAAAACTTTATTAAATGAGCTAAGCACAGTTGGCACTCTGGCCATAAAAGAGGGTATTTTATCAGTTGTTCACAAAAAAAAGCTCACCCATTAGAAATATACATGTATGGACATCAGCCTTTATGGTTTATGCTAGTGTCATACTAGAAAAATGGCCAAAAAGGGGCTTGAATTTTTAAAGTATATGCAAACAGTTAGAACTGCGGCATCTAGAGGATGTCCGGGTGATTGGGTTTTGTATGACGAACAGTACCGTCTACGGAAGGCACGGTTTCCGGCATCCTCATGGGGTGTAGTTGATAGCGAGTTGTGGATGTTTTGTGTTACGACCCCAAATAACGGCATTCAAGTAAACAATCCTGTAAGCTCAAGCCCGTCACTTGTGCGTAACAATTTGAGTTGCAGCAGCAATTCTCAAAATCATGGTACATAAACATGACGTCTACTCAAAAACAGAGAATTGCTTGTAAATTATATAACAGAGGGTTAGTTTGTACTTTTGGTAAAAACTGCAAGTTTTTACATAAATGTCAGAAGTGCAATGGTAACCATCCTGCTTCAATGTGCAAAGTATAACTTGAATTTGTTGCATATTCTTAAAATTAACTGATTTCTTGCAAAACGTTTTACTAAAAAAAAAAAACAAAAAAAAAACCTATTTTGTTACAGGGTCTTCACTACTGTATCATTTAGGCAGATCCCCGATCAATGTGGAAAATGTTAAGAACTCTTTACAAAGATATCCAAATCCAGAATTGGCAAGCACTCTTATTCAAGGACTTCAGTATGGATTTAAACTACAATATTCAGGTCCTAGGTTACCTATAGAATTTAAGTCTAGGGGCCTTGTTGGGGAGATGGCTTTAATCGCTCGGGAAAAAATTAATAAAGAAGTAACATTAGGTATAGTGGCGGGCCCCTTTTTGTCTTCCCCTTTTCCAACACTGCGAGTTTCACCGATTTCTGTTATCCCAAAGAAGACGAGTAGCGAATTTCGAATGATTCATAATCTGTCGTTCCCTTTAAATAATTCCGTCAATGATTACATAGATAAAGAATATTGTACGTTAAAATACTCAAACATAGATAATGCAGTTACTATGATACAAAATCTTGGAAAAAATGCACTTTTGGCCAAATGCGATATCAAATCGGCATTCAGATTGTTACGCCTTTCACCAAGTGATTTTGATTTAACGGGATTCAAATTTGAAAATAAATACTAATTCGACAAGTGTTTACCGATTAGTTGTTCGCTTTTCGAGTCTTTCTCTACGGCCTTGCACTGGTTTGTTCAGGATCAGTCCAAAAACGATGATATTCTTCATTACTTGGATGACTTTTTGTTTGGGGGGCCCGAAGGAACTATGGATTGTAAATATACGTTGCTGAAGTTTCAAGAATGTTGCCGTTTATGGGGGGTCCCTTTAGCCGAGGAAAAAACGGTGGAACCAACAGAAGTATTGGTTTTTCTAGGGATTGAATTCGATACTATAAACATGGCTATGAGGCTTCCACAAGAAAAAAATGATGACTTACGGAACAAGTTAGTCGTATGTTTAAATTCTAACAAGATTACTCTCCGCAATTTACAATCGTTGACAGGCACACTTAATTTTGCGTGCCAGGTTATAGTACCAGGACGAGCCTTCTGTCGTAGGTTAATCGATGCTACTTGTCATTTACGCAAGCCTCATCACAAGACCCGGGTCACCAAAGATATGAAAGATGATATTAGAATCTGGTTAAGTTTCCTTGATAAGTACAATCGTACAACAGTCATTTTGGACAGATTTTGGTCGTATAATGATCATTTACAACTATTTAGCGACAGTGCAGGCGGAAAAGAAAAAGGGTTTGGTGTCTACTTTAATGGGAAGTGGGCGCAAGCAAGCTGGCCCCAATCTTGGATACAGGACGGTATCATGACCGATATAACATTTTTGGAATTATTTCCCGTCGTAGTTGCTGTGTCGATATGGGGGTCTCACTTAGCAAATAAAAGAATTTTATTCAGAATTGATAACCAGGCAGTAGTTACAATAATCAATAAAAAGTCTTCAAAGTCGTCAAGAGTGATGTCCCTTGTCAGGAAATAAGTTTTTGTTTGCTTAGATTTCAATATTTTGTTGAAAGCACAACATATTCCTGGTCGTTTAAATTCAGTTGCTGATTCTCTTTCTCGTGGTGAATTTCAGAAATTCAGAAGACTATGCCCAAAAGCCGACGCCAATCCCAGTGTCATTCCGCCCCATCTATGGGAGTATTAAATATTGAAATGAACTCGCTAGTCAACATGTCGATGTCACACAATTCCTGGAAGACATACGAAAAAGCAGTAGAATCCTTTGGACAATTCCGCCTAGTTTATAACTATGAGGATAATTGGCCCATCCCCATTGACGAATTAGCTAAGTATGTAGCTTATCTTTCTTGTCAGGGATTGACAGTTACTACTGTTTCAACCTATTTGTCAGGTTTGAGCTTCGCTCACAAAATAAATGATTTAGAGGACCATACAAAATCATTCATTATAAAAAAAATGGTCGAGGGATTGAGAAGAAAAAAACCCACTACGCCCGATGCAAGGGCGCCCATTTCACAAGAGCTTCTAACACTTTTGATTCGTGCATTACATAAAGTGTGTAATTCTGAATATGAGGCTAAAATGTTTTCGGCTGCATTTTCGCTGGCTTATTTTTCTATGTTGAGAATAAGTGAATTAGCTACGAAAAATACGACCGATGAGTCGGGCCATGCGTTAAGCAAAGATAACATAACATTTCATTCTGCAGATGGGGAAGTAGAAATGCATGTTAAAATATCTAGCTCAAAAACTGACCAGAAAGGAAGAGCTACCACCCTAGTATTAAAAAGTCAGGCTGATTTTAACATTTGTCCAATTAATTTGGTTAGAAAATATTTAGCGATACGCTCAAAAGGTCAGAACTGTTCCAACATATTTTTCGTGCATTTAAATGGCTCAGCTTTGACCAAATACCAGTTTAGCTCTATTCTCCAAAAAAGTTTAAAATGTTGTGACGTCCCTCTCCACATTCGTACTCATTCATTCCGTATAGGCCGTGCTACAGATATGGTCAAACAAGGGGTGTGCGATGAGATCATAAAACAGAATGGACGTTGGACCTCGTCTTCCTATTCTCGATACATTCGTCTTTAGCCATTTACCCCACTATTGATTTATTGTAGGTTCTAAGACTTTCTGGGTTTTTGGTTCGTCGATTGTGTATTGGGCACAGAGAAAGGCGTTTTCCCGGATTGGGGGTCAAAACCTTGGTCTTCACTACAGAGGAGTTGAAATAAGATGGATTGGTAAACGAGGCATGTCATGGTATGATTTCGCGTCCACAGTCGAGAAGGAAATTAAATTGTTGCCTCCCCACTCTTACTTAATCATTCAGCTCGGTTCCAATGATCTCGGAAAGGGTAAATCATGTGGCTTGATAGTTGATATCAAAAGAGATATTGGACGAATACGCCTTCTATTGCCAAACACTCGTATTATTTGGAGTGAGATATTAATGAGGCGTTATTGGCATGTTGCCAAAGGCGACGGAAAAATAATTGAAAAGATACGGAAAAGAGTAAATTGTGCTGTAAATAATTTTATAAAAAATGAAGGACATTATGTTATAAAGCACCCTAACATTCGAGCCAGCGAAATAGAACTGTACCGATTTGATGGTACCCATTTGTCTGACATAGGAAATGACATATATTTGAACAATTTGCAAGGTGCTTTGGAATCATTTGTTACGTCGCCAAATACGAAGAAGCTTCCCAGTTGCTAATATATAATATATTTGTTGGTAC
>MJUT01005041.1:24304-39407 GCA_002080005.1 Gigantidas platifrons
GGGGGTTATGGTTTTTTCCTAAAAAAAAAAAATATTCTGATTCCCAATGTTGCTGAAAAAAATATTCTGATTTTGGTGGAGGAAAAATAATAATCTGATTCAGAGTTTTTGTCATATAACCTAAAGCTAAATTCTGAAAAAAAAGTTTCGCGCTTTGCGCAACAACAAAAAAATAAAGCTCACGTGTTGTCCGTAAACATATTCTGAACGAAATAAACAAGTCATAACCCCCCCCCCCCCCTCCCTTTGCAAGCTAAATGGTCGGTCCTTTATACATTTTTGCATTATATAATTTCATGAACTTCGCTTTGTACTTTTTGTGTTTCTGTTGTTTTTTTCATTTTTCATAAGAAATGATTTATAAATGTTGTACATGTATATTGTAATTTACTATTACTAACGCATGTACTTACTATTGTAATTATTTATGTGGAGAGGACCCTTGTAAATAGTTATAATTTGTGTCCGATCCAATTGTTATATTTAGCAATAAAATCTGTTTAATCTAAAGGGGAAAGAGCAAAGACTGAATTGCTCGAAATCATGATAATGTGTCCGAGTGGAGCGTCATGTCTATCAGCAGACTGTTCCGAGTGGAGCGTCATGTCTATCAGCAGACTGTTCCGAGTGGAGCGTCATGTCTATCAGCAGACTGTTGTTTCAATGAGCTACCACTATAAAAATCCAAATGAGTACTAGTATGTTGGTTTGGTACAATGTGGACCTCGTCTTCATCTCATTGAATATTAACTTATTCTAGCCAAGTGCTGAGTTGACGTTAAACAACAATCACTCACTCACTCATAAATAATTGTTGAAAGTGTCGTTAAACACCCTAATACTAACCACAGGGACTTGCTCACGGCAACTAACTTTGCCCCACTAATTGTTTTTTGCTATCATTACTGATAGTAAAAAAAATTCAGTGGGGGCAAGCTGAGTGGTTGGGAGCAAGTCCCTGTGGCTCTAACACACAAAAACATCTGACAGTCCGCGGGCAGACATAACACTCTACATGGACACGTTATTTATTCCGATTCCGAGCCAACCAGTCTTTGCTTGTACTCCTTAGTTTTGTGTGTTTAGTGGAGAAGCAACATACCAATTTGATAGCACCGCTATTTGGTTTTACCCGACCGAACTCACGATCTACCACACTCGAGGCAAGCACGTCCACCATTACACTATCGACGAACTCACGACCTACCACACTCGAGGCAAGCACGTCCACCATTACACGACCGAACTCACGATCTACCACATTCGTGGCAAGCACGTCCACCATTACACTATCGACGAACTCACGACCTACCACACTCGAGGCAAGCACGTCCACCATTACACGACCGAACTCACGATCTACCACATTCGTGGCAAGCACGTCCACCATTACTTTACCGAACTCACGATCTACCACACTCGAGGCAAGCACGTCCACCATTACATTACCGATGAACTCGCGATCTACCACACTCGAGGCAAGCACGTCCAGTCCACCATTACACTACCGATGAACCCACGATCTACCACACTCGAGGCAAGCACGTCCACCATTACACTACCGATGAACTCACGATCTACCACACTCGAGGCAAGCACGTCCACCATTACACTACCGATGAACTCACGATCTACCACACTCGAGGCAATCACGTCAACCATTACACTACCGATGCGGCTACCATCATCTGTAAGTCTAACTGAATTTACATCATCCATAAAACCAATGATTGCTTATCCACTGCAGAAACATTTTCGATCATTTATAAAATATGGGGAGTGTCTATTAGTCTGGCTATTGTATTGTGTTAGTTGTTTAACACAATCATCAGCACGGTTTCTCTAATCTAAACAGTAAGGGCAATATTTTTTGTCAATATTCACTTTTGTCGATGTTTGCTGATTACGGCATTGCAGCATATTAAGAAAAATAATAATTATCGAAAAAAGTAATCTTCTCTGAAACCAATCAGCCTACATTCACCAAATTTGACTATTGATATCATTTGCCCTGTAAAGCATGTAACCCTCTTGAAAAGTCCCAAGTCTAATTAAGCTACTTCCAAAGGGATCATATGCTAGTGTTAAAAAAAGCACAGAAAATTGTCCAAACATGTCTTATTTCAAGCCAAAATTTGCAAACAATTTTAAATGTTAGAGCACAACTGATAGCCATTGTGTTTAATATTCTTGGTTTTCCGACAATTTCCCCCAACTCAACACATTTGCCGATTTAAGCTGATTATATTCATAGAATAAGAATTATTTTGTTCTCTTTAAGGGACCGGTCATTATTTATCTCCAGGGGGCGGCAAATTATTTTGAATGACCGGAAAAAAATAAATGACCCCCCTTTCCACTTTTGTGTAACATATATGACCCCCCTTCCTCCTAATGTCAGAACAATATCGACCCCCCCCCCCCAACTTTTCCTCCACTATGCCTCCATCTATCACAACTGTATACATGTATTACAATACATGGTACTCAGGTAAATAAAAATACAATCAACAAATATTATTTTAATCAAAATTTTAAACTGAATTAAATCTATTAATCACAATTATGATATATACATAATATTTATTCATAATATGTAATTTAATAAGCATGTTAACCCCTTCAAGTGCATATAAAGAATCAGCTGTACAATAATAATTTTAAAAATACATATAAATCATATCCTCAGTAATATGACATTGCTATTGCAGATTAATTCAATTTGAAAATTAAAAAAATCATGACCCCCCTTCTCCTAACATAAAGAAACCTCTACCCCCCCTTTTCCAGATTCCAATTTTTTTCTGACACCCCTCTCTTTATTTGCAGGCCCCCTGGAGATAAATAATGACCAGTCCCTAACTAAGTACTGATCCAATATAAACCAAATTTGGCAACATGGGTGTAGGAGCCAGGGAAGGACAGACAAAAAAAAAAGGGGGGGGGAGTGGGAGAGATATGTAAAAACAGAATGTTTAAAACGATCAAAGCCGTCCTAAGAAAATTATTTGTAGCCAGAATCTGCTCAAATTTTAACTGTACTATTTTTTGGTACCGTATTGCATTCTCCCGAAGGAATATTTAAAGCTTTTTTCCATTAAAAAACAATTGAATCCAAAATAGGCCTAGTGTATGATCACGAAGTCATTACAATGGCAGGTGAGCTAAATAGGCTCAGGTAAACTCTTTTTTATTTGTTAAATTTATTGATTTTTTTAAAAACAATTTGCGACAAATGCATTTTTTTCTTCCGTGTCTGTTGAAAGGAAAAGGTCACTCGAGTGGAAAATATAGAAGTTTTGTTCGGTTTGTCCTACATTTAGGTAAACTCCCGAGGACTTCCAAGTACATCTCATTAGCATACACACAGCAACATGAAAAGTAAATGGCGCAATCAGGACAAACACAGAGCAAAACATTGGAAAATGTAGTGTTTGAATCAATGAAATCAAATGGAAATGTTCAATTCGGTCTGCAGGTTTGATGTTTAATGTTATTTATTGAAAAGTTTTAAGTGACACATCGAAATTAGCGTTATTTAGCACATGCTAAACTGTCGTATGCTCGGCGTAAAAACCGTTTCTCAAATTTTGTGATTTTTACTTAATATTATTTGTTTAGTTTCGATGACATTTAAAGATGAGAAAAAGTGCATAAAGCATGGTTTATGTATTAATTTACCAGTATATTTTTTTTATTTACTTTCTTTTTTCTTATAAATTAAATTAAAACATCAGCCCCCCATTTCCTTATTTCGTGGGGTGATTGTCCTACGCAATAAATCAGCTCGGATAACAAAGAAAAGACGAAAAATTGTCTACAGTTTCATTAGAGACGATCTGAAGAAAATCGTGAGATCAAATTGCAACAAAAGATTGAATGACAAAACAATTTTACCACCCGACCCATATTCATTACGTCACATATTAAAAAACATTTAAATTACCGCAGCTGGTGCAAGCCAACTGTAATATCCCATTTTTATGTCTATATTGATAAAATTTAAAGAACAAAATAATGACAACAAAGAAAGCACGTTTCCTTTAAACCAATTAAGAATATATGTACCTAAAGAAATATGAATTGCATTATAGAGGATTGTTTTGATTGAATGCCAACCTTAGTGAGGTCATGCACTCAGGGGTCAGGGATAATCAGCTGTTTTCCTTTATTTTCTATAGATACCAATACACAACCAAAGAAAAGTAATGTCATGATGAACTTTCTAGATTTAAACTTAATGTGTCTTTTTTTAAAGAGCACAATCAACCTTGTTAATATTCATAAGTAAAACGGGTGACTTTTATTTTAAATTTTGGAAATTCCAAATCATGCAAATAGTCAGGTAATAACCACGGATGAGTGATTTTTATGTTAAATTTAATAAAATTCATAAAACTTGTCATGTAAAATTGGAAGAATTACAATAATGATTAAATAAAATGACTAGATATTTGTTTTAGAATGTAATTTTAATATTGTTTGACCATGGTAAGATTAATAAAGGGAAAAAGGGGGAGTGTATCATTACCTGAATGATTGAATACTAAATAGTTTATTTTAATATAGTGTCATATACCAATATATAGAACAGTCTATGCATCTGTACATGTTCAAAACAAATAAAAGCATACACTAAGATTGTATCACTTATAATATTGGTACCCAGCCTGGGCCAGCCACATATGGCTTATTAGACACTGTCATTATATACATTTTGTACATCCTCATTCCTAAAATATATAGTGGCACAGCTAGAGTGTGCTGCACGGGACAGTCCTCGAGTTTGCCACCCCCTCCAAAAAATACAACCTGTTGCACAGTGACTCCCTATTAAAGTGTTAACAACAGTCACTACCAAGTCAGCAGTCTTGATGTACCGGATACCAAAACCATGTTCAATATTATTAATAAAATTAATTACCTCTTTATTATGCATTTGTTGTAAATATACCATAGAAGAAAAGTTTCTGAAAAAATTTGATTATACATGTTGATTGATAAGAAAAACATATTATATTGTTGGTGAAACACTATATTTACCCATCGCAAATACAGTGATTTAGCTAGCGCTCGTCACTTTCGTCAATGACGATTGATTTCCGAAAGTGACGAGTATTCCCCGGACCATTCACTTGAATTTAAAAAAAAAATCATAGAAAAATGTTTGTAACAATCCATTCTTCTTTTTTATTTGCTGATTAAAACTAATTAGGCCTACTCACTATAGCTACAATGACAATTTTATTACATTTTACAAGCCAATCAACGGATTATAGAATTTGTGTTTTGATTGCATAATCTTTGATCTCATGGACACCTGGTTTGATTTACCTGGTAATGATAATGATCCCGACAAAGAATTCAATCAACGATAATGATTTTTTTTATATAGTTATCATTATGGCATGTACTCAAAAAGCCACAGTATGTATTTTAAACGGACATATTTTGTAATCGACATTTTGAGAAAGTCGCCGTCAAAATATATAATTGTTTGATTGTAATCGTCATTCCTTTTACTATATTCGTCACAACGAACTATTTTTGCCACGTTTCATTTATGAAAATGTTGACATCATGTTTACTGAAATCTTGTTTTGGAAGTGGTTTTCTCGAAAAGTCAGAAACTTAAAAAATAAAAATGGCGCGATCAACAGGAGTTCGCAATCCACCGAAGCTACTTTTAACCAAACAAACTTTTGATGTATTTATTCTCATTTCTGTGAAATGAAATCTTAGTTCTCATAATTAATATTTATTATTTAATATGGTCACTTATATGCCAAGGTTGGCCATGCACTGCACGAGGATGCACAAGTTTTTTTTTTATCGATCAGCATCCAGGTAACAATTACTTTCTATTTATAGAACTATTTACAAACAGACACCTGTCTGCAATTAAAAAAAACTACAGTATTTTATTTTTATTCCAATTGTTGCATTATGATTATGAGGTCTGAGAAATAATTATTTATTTTACAACTTGCTTCAGTTTTTGATGTATGTTCTATATATTCATTACCTACACAGAGAAGTGGGACCATTGGGCAAATTGTCAGATACATATTTTTTTCTGCTGAAGACTACACAAATACGAGTTATTACAATTGTACTAGACCAAAGCACAGTAACATTTCAAAAAGGGTGGGGAGGGGATTATTACAATTTGTGTGGTATTAGACCAAAGCACTAATATTAAAATAAAAAAAAGGGGGGATATTACAATTTGTGTGGTATTAGATCAAAATAGTGCCAATGTTATGTTTTATCAGTTGGTTGCTAATTTGCAGAGTATGTTTGAATTCCCATCCTAGGAGGTTTTCATCACTAGCTTTTCAATCTCCATTACTAACCAATAAGGCAAAGTAACTGATTTTAAAACTAAGATCATTACATTCTTGTTTATTCTTAATTAGAAAAAAAAATATTAAATGTTCTGCAAAAGTGACTAATGGTCTCAAAATCCTGGCTAAATCCCTGCAAATACGTTTGATACACACTATTTACTAAATCCTACCTAACAATGCAGTCGAAGAATCATGTGCGGGGTGGGGTGACTTGATCACTAAGCAAATAATATACTGATGGTAATTTAATTGCAATGAAAGTGAATAAGCTGGAATGCAATAATGTAACTTGTAAAAACAAGTTCAGCTCAAAATCAAAAGTAAAATACGGTTGGTTGTTAAGAGTTGGCTATGGTGCGACCAAGCAATTGCCCATATTATATCACCGGAAATCAACCTAACCCCATACAAATTTGTCTTTACAGAAGGGCCAGGCCCAAATGATGAAAAATAGAGCAACACATACCCTCAAATGAACTTCTGTCAAGGAAAATAACTAAAATTTATATAACAACCAAGATGGCGTCTCCCACACACAGCGGTGCTGCAGCATTACAAGAACGCACTCTGTGTTCGTTCGCGGGTTTCACATTGTCAACAATGATAAACCAGAAAACAGCCCTGAATACATCATTGGACAATGTTTATTGTTCAGCCAATATAACAATCGCCTAAATACACATGCTTTAGTTTAAGTCACTTGAAATGGAAAAAGGTCCTTCAACTGTGAGTAGTGTCCCAACATTAAAACCACTTTGATTTCAATACAGCCTATACTAATACAGTCCTATACAGCAGAAGCAACAGTGCTGCCTGGGCGGACTGCTCCCTCACACCCGTCTAGCTACGCTACTGATCATTACAATGGATATAAGGAGGGTATTCATTTGAATTGGTCAAGAATAAGATCAGTAGAGGGATACTTAAACAAAAATCAGTATGAATGTTTGTTCTCTTTGACCTTTAGACAAAAAAACCCTTTCTTTCAGCTATTGAGCATTCTTGAAAAAAATATGGTAGGTAGCAGGTTACGATTATGGTGTTTAATGCCACTTTCAACAATATTTCAGTTATATCAGTGGTGGTAAGTTTTATTGGTGGAGGACACCAGTGGTCCGTTGTTGAACTTGTGATTGAGCTAATCATATGATTAGCCATAATTACATAATTCATTCCTAATAATAATAATAATAATAATAAATTCTTTATTTATAGAGGGTTACACAGTTAGTTAATATCTAATCTTCCCTGAGGCCCTCATTGACATATTTCAACATACATTGTAAAATACACTATACAAAAGTTACACACAAGAAGCAATACATTGTAATAAGTATACACAAAAAGATTTAGTAAATATTTAATGGTAATTTAAGGTACATTGTACATCATCATTTAAAATGAGACTTTTAACTTTTATTTTAAATGCATTATGCATTAATCACATAATTAGCTAAGGCAATGATTAAATATGATTAATTACTAAATTAGTACATTGATTAAACAGTTCAGCAACAGAATTTAATCATTGCATTAGCTTTAGTATGTGATTAGGAATTTAAAATGTAATGAGGGCGAATCCTATGATTAGCTTAAATTCCTTAATCACAAGATCAACAACGGACCAAGAGCACCAAGAGAAAACCATTGACAAACTTTATTTCAAGTAACATAATGTTGTATCGAGTACATCTTGCCATGAATCAGTGGGATTTAAACTCACTTTAGTGGTGATAGGCACTGATTACATAGATAGTTGTAAATCCAACTACTATACTATCACGACTGATGATCCCTAAGATGGGTAATAACGGTATCATTACTATGGATTTATAAAGGGGTATTTCTTTGAATTTGCCAAGAATTAGAGAAGTAGAGGGTTATTAAAGCTCATTTTAACATATTTTTTCAACTCGTGACGAAGGTTGTTTCTTTTCAGTTTAATTGTAAAAACAATCCAAAAATACTTTTCACGCCCATATAATCCCTAATATCGTTAAAATATCACTTAAAAGGGTCGAAATTAATTTTTGTCCAGGAAGCAAAAATTCAATTCAAGGCAAAGACTGCAAGATATGACAGAATTATCAGCGAATTATGTCACTTTTACAAAGTTTCATTGATAAAAAAAATGTTTCATAAATATCATTTATTGAACCAATTGCAAGTTTTCATGAGATACAACAAATTACCAAAATGAGCTTTAATATCCCTTTAAGTAAAAAACTTGTTAAATACCTCGGGGAAAACAACCACCGTAGGCTTGACAACTTTGGATGTTCACCTTACATTGTATATGAAGTCAATAATTGTACTGGTATATATGTAAAGCTTGAAATAGTTATCATTAAATAATACATAATTTATAAGGACAAAAACACATGTGTTTGAAGAGAGCCATCAAGTTAATAATTACATTTGTTTTCTCTAGATGTTAAATAAACAGCTGACATTATTTATACTTGTTGACCTCAAAGTCAAAGAATAGGAAATGACAGTTGGACCAAAAAAATCAGTTCCTACTAGGACCTAGGCTAGTGTGTCACAACTTTTGACCTGTTCTTACATTTACATAAAATTTGTACATATACATTTATGTCCTGGTGTTTTTTTTAAATGTATCATATGATAAATCACGGTGTATTTACAACTAACAAGTTATTGTTTTTTAAGACAATATATGTAGGTCCTGTTTATAACTGGTGACTTAAAAAGGGTTGTTTATATGACAGCTTATTTTTGTAAATTTTTTTTTATAACTTTTATTGAATGAATTTTAACTGTTTTGTGTTAATTTTATCTTTGTATTTTTTTTACCTTCTAAGGCCTCTTATTTCTACATGCATGCATGTACAGTAAAACCTGTATTAAGAGGACACCTTTGGGACAAAGAAAATGTGGCCTTTATAAGACAGTTGACCTCTTAAAAGAGGTTCAATGCATATGAAATTTTCTGTGACATGATAAGATATAGGTGACCTTTTAATACAGGTGACTGCTTAATAGAGGTGACTGCATGGGCAGGTTGTCTGGATTAGTATAATTTTATGTAAGAACAACTATTAAGGTTTTGGCGGTGATGGCTTGTGACGGCTAGTATGTTTTTTAAAAAAAATTCTGTGACCACAAAATTTTATGGAAAAAATAAATTGATCTGAAAAATGCAAAAGATAATTTGTCTGATCCTGCAATTTTCAACAAGAAATTGTTTTAAATTTTGAAAAAATACAGATTTTTCTGTTTCTTGTGAAAAATCTGATTTTTATTTTGTATGAAAAAACAAATTTTGGCTCTGGAAAAAATACCTACTTAAAACTTATTGAACTTTCAAAATTATATGTGACTCCCCCTCCTCCATCAAAGATTGCTGGCATTACTATTAGTAGAAATTTGAAATTGAAAACCAGGTCAGCGATTACAGGCTCATGGGAGCTTCTGGTTAAAGGAGTGATTTCCATTGTGGCAGGCAAAATGATACCTTGTTCCATTGTCAATTTTGGGTTGGACTACAAAAAATGACATATGTAGGACTTAAGTTCTGTAACTATGAGTTTGATCTTGTTTATTGTAGATGTTTGCTCTTGTCACAGGATCAGTCTTAGCACTAACCCACTTGCCAAAACCCGGGACAAGTAAAACTGGATTCAGACAAGTGAAAATTAGGAAAGATTATGTTTGAATAAATAGAAAAATTGTCTAAATTTGGCTTTCCACTAAGTAGGTGAAAAAAATCAAGGCAAAGACTGCAGGATAGAATTATTTTGAATCTGTTTAGAGGAAATAAATATTGGTTAGATGCACTGGGATAAAATCACAATTTTATTTATCTTTCAGGTTTCAGATCATTATTCAAATTCAAATTTCATGAGATCTATAGGAGAAAACCAGTCCCTGAATTTCAACTTTCTAGGACAAAAGCCAGACCAGTCAAACTTGCACAGAAATGGACAGGTAATTATTTTTGTGAAACTTTTTTTTGGTTATCTTTACATGATTGTAACACTATACTGTGAAATCTTTATTAATCATGGGGTTCTAATTATTGCTGATTTCATGGTCCACTGAAGGGAATACGATACAGTAGCAAGGGCAGATAATTACTTTGCCGAATACGCATATTGTTTTCGCGACGTCGCGGTAACGACATTGTAGGGTAATTTGGCGCCGAAATTGACGATGTCTAGGTTTGTCATGAAAAAGGCACGGTTTTTGTTCTGTAGCTAAAAAACAAGCACATGTACCCCCTTACTTTTTGTTAAAAATTCTAAATAAAATCATTTGGAGAATATCGTGACAAAATATTAAGAAAATATCAATTGGCATTTTTTTTCTACATGCAAATTTATTCATGAAGAAACCACTAAATAATCCATATTTCACAAATAAGTAGAATTTTTGGACTACTTTAATCTATTATTGGCAATGTACATGTTCATCTTCTTTGAACGAAATTATCATAGGAAGCTATTGCAAAAAAACGAATGCAATTATCTTTTACCGTTTTGAAATTGTGATATTTTCTTTACTGCTATAAAAATCCGTATTTTAAAAATTTGTCGAAAAATGGTCGAAATTCGATCGTAAATATCTCGAAAACTAAGTCACAAAGGTATATTTTTCTTTGCATATTTGGAAAGAGCATGTCGAAATTGACCAAATCATGAATTTTCATGAAAAAATCATTTGGCAATCCCTACTGTATCGTATTCCCTTCAACCACGAAAGTAAAAATCCAACGAAATACAATTTTCCCATTCATTCTTGCCTGTAGTCACTAGTGTTTGAAACCACGAATTCAAGAACCCAGGGATCAATGAATTTTGTAGAAACCACAAAAATTGGTGCATACCTGTTAACCCTCCCGCTTTTGAGCTCGGCCTCCCGCAAAGAATGTGCCTCCCGCGCGGGAGACTAAAANGAAATACTTCTCCCACATTATCTCCCGCGACCATAAATTTGATTAAAATCGAAAAGTTGGACGCCATTTTTGTTGTTTTTATCAGCTGGGTCATTAAAACATTTGCGTGAATCAGCCGATTGTTACTCGGAATTCTCTCGGTTTTTACTAGAAACGCCGATAATGTAAGTTGTTTACAATATCGAGTGGATAACTACACGAATCAAAGTTGTGAAAAAAGAAAATTTGAAGGCGAGTATCGTTCAATTACTTACTTAAATACGAAAAAAACTTTAAAAAAAATACAGTTCAACTATGTCACAATCAAGGAGACGTTGGAATTCAGGACCTAACACCCCTTCTTCAAAGAAAAAGAAACATTATTGCAAATTCTTGGAGGACTGGATAAGATAAGATAAGATAAGAAAAATTTATTTTGATTCGGCATAAAATCAAATATACAACACAAGCTCTGAAGAGCTTTTGACCGAATATAAAAACATATACATAACATAAGAACAACACAAGATAACAACATACATTACTAATTTAAAACATACATAGATCAACTATAGCATGCAGTACAAATTTGGCAACAAATTAGAATGAATTAAAATTTCTTAAAACTATAGCATATGCTTAAGATTATAAAAATTTCGGAAAGGAAAAAATTATATCAACCTGTATTGATTACCCAATTTGGAAAGATGTGCAAACAGTAAAAATTGGCAACAAAATTTGAATGAATTAAAATTCCTTAAAACTATAGCATATATTTAAGATTATAAAAATTACGTAAAGAATAAAATAATATCAACCTGTATTGGTTACCCAATTACTGGAAAGATGTGCAAACAGTAAAAATTTGGCAAAAAATTTGAATTAAAATTTCTTAAAACTATAGCATATAATTTAAGATAATAAAAATTTCGAGAAGATTAAATAATATCAACCTGTATTGATTACCCAATTTCTGGAATGATGTGCAAAAAATGCAATTTAAAAAATAAGATTCATGCAGAAATCAAACATAAAAATACAGCAATAACAGTCCAAGAGCAACAAAAAGCAAAAGTAAATGAAAAAAAATTTATACGATTGGGTGCAGCCTACTTCTTTAGGGATTGATATGGCATTTTGCAAACTTTGTTCTACAAATTTTAGTGTCAGCCATGGTGGTGTATATGATATTAAAAGACATGCTGATGGAGATTCACACAAAAAAAGCAGTTGTTTCAACAAGGAAATCAACCAATCTTAAAAATGCAGACCCAGAATTTTTTCTATGTTAAAAAACAATCCAGACAGATATGAGATCTGAGTTGAACAATGACACACTTTGTTCTTTATTATGTGCAAAGCAAAATCAAAACTTGTTGTGTTATGAGTACGAACCAAGTGACTCTGTTCTAAGATCAGCAAAACAAGCTGTATTGTCCTACCAAAGTGGTTTGAAGTAATGTTGCTCAGCAACAACAATAAAAGTTGTACAGTAAATTTTGTTTGCTTTAATCTAAAAAATTTAGTGTGAAAAAGTTCGTCATGCAAAATCTCCCACATTAAATAGCTGGAATGTGGGAGATCTCCCACATACACAATCTCTGAGGTTAACAGGTATGTTGGTGCCAACGAATCAAATTACTTTCACAGTATGTCTATCAGTTAAATGGAAGCTGATTTTGGCTATTATGTTTAGGCCATTTAGTTTACTTGTTCCCACAGACTTTTAAATTGTGTGACATATCTATGCATTATTGTGCTGGAAATTTATTTCATTTACAATGGCCCATTCATATGATAGCATGACCCATTGAAATTCAAAATGGCCCATTGAAATTTTTTTGAAGGGGCCATGGGCCCATTCTGAAAAAAACCTTCAAGATCACTGCACCAATAAGACTGACCGCCATGATATAACTGAAATATTGTTGAAAATGGTGTTAAATCCCATAAACCAACCAAATCGCACCAAGCCATCTTTACTAATTTAACATTAATTTGAATCAACAAATGTAGATCAATTGATTATTTAGGAATTCTGTACATAAATAAAATATGCACATATGTTAAAGAAATAAAAAAAAATTATTGTTTACCACAATAATAAATTACATTATCATAAACTTAGATACTAAATACAGGTTAATTTTATATGTACATTTGTCATACAAACAAAGAAGGTTGTCAAGTTCTGAATCAATTACCAGTGTCATGACGATACATCAGTCACAGTGACCAGTGTCATGATGATATATCAGTCACAGTGACCAGTGTCGTGATGATACATCAGTCACAGTGACCAGTGTCATGATGATACATCAGTCACAGTGACCAGTGTCGTGATGATACATCAGTCACAGTTACCAGTGTCATGATGATATATCAGTCACAGTGACCAGTGTCGTGATGATACATCAGTCACAGTGACCAGTGTCGTGATGATACATCAGTCACAGTGACCAGTGTCATGATGATATATCAGTCGCAGTGAACAGTGTCGTGATGATACATCAGTCACAGTGACAGTGACCAGTGTCGTGACGATACATCAGTCACAGTGACCAGTGTCATGATGATATATCAGTGACAGTGACCAGTGTCATGATGATATATCAGTCGCAGTGACCAGTGTCATGACGATATATCAGTCACAGTGACCAGTGTTATGATGATACATCAGTCAGTGACCAGTGTCATGATGATATATCAGTCACAGTGACCAGTGTCGTGATGATACATCAGTCACAGTGACCAGTGTCATGATGATATATCAGTCGCAGTGACCAGTGTCGTGATGATACATCAGTCACAGTGACAAGTGTCATGATGATATCAGTGACAGTGACCAGTGTCGTGACGATACATCAGTCACAGTGACCAGTGTCATGATGATATATCAGTCACAGTGACCAGTGTCATGATATATCAGTCGCAGTGACCAGTGTCATGACGATATATCAGTCACAGTGACCAGTGTTATGATGATACATCAGTCAGTGACCAGTGTCATGATGATACAGACCCTGGATCATATAAGTTTACACTATGCACGAACACGAAACGAACGCACGATACACGAATAGTATCGTGTTATTATTTGAATGACTTGTGCAAATTGATGTGATTAACTTCTGTAATCTTATATTTTATAAGCAAGTTATATATATAAATGATATACATGTATTAGTCGGTAAAGTAATAGGATAATACAATTTATATTACCAATGTGTTTAATAATTATATTTATGATTAAATTTTAAATCTCATATATAACCAGTTCTTCAATCATGGAATTGTATGTGTGACTTGAGACTTAAATAATAAACAACTGAATAATGTGAAAGGTTTTGTGTTTTTAAAAGGCATAAGTATCACCACATCCAAAAAAAATGTTTTGAAGATAAAGGTGTCATTCATTTTATATCACCCTACATTAAAAGCACCAGTATTCGTGCAGTCAATGAAGGTTATTTTTCCTTGGGATCCAGTTGAGTTGATTCCTTTAGGATACACACTGCAATTGCTTAACAACAGACCTTATGAATCACAAATACTTGCCCTTATATTATGTCTTTATGTTGATATTTTTCCAATATTATGGGACACCGTTACTTACATAAAATTCAAAACATTTGAATGATATCATATTAATATTAGAAGACTTGGAAGAAAATGAAAATGTCAAATAAAAATGTTTCAGCACCATGTTAAATCTTTTAACTTTAAATCTAAAACATTGCACATTGCAAACAGATATAATCCTACTTAATAAATTTACAGACCGCGGAACAATATTTTTATTTTGTTCGTATCATGAGACACGGTAAACACTAAAAGATCAACGCAACTCGAAGTA
>MJUT01005062.1:3412-21985 GCA_002080005.1 Gigantidas platifrons
CCTTCCAGTCTTTACATTATTTGGCCTTCCAGTCTTTACATTATTTGACCTTCCAGTCTTTACATTATTTGGCCTTCCAGTCTTTACATTATTCGACCTTCCAGTCTTTACATTATTTGACCTTCCAGTCTTTCCAAGGTTATTCCAGAAACGTGTTGTGTGCACTAAATTGGATATCTAAGATTGATTGAATTTTGATGTTGTATTTTCCATTATTCATCATTTTTATAGAACTGGTAAAACAATTGACATTCTTGCAATTGACCTAATGCTTTTGACATCCTGTCTCCATGCTTAGGTTACCTGGCTGTGGGAGCTATAATAAGAGTGTCATCTGTCACTTGGCTTCCATCAGATCATCGGTCTGTAAACTTTTTCACGTACACTTTAAACTTCTTCTGGTAAACTGCTAAACCAAATTGAAGCAAACTTTGCAGGCATACATGGTCCTTGGGAAATGGAGATTCAGATTTATATAAATAAAATTGATCGTCCATGTGGGGGGAGGGGGAGGGGGTTATAGGTTTATAAAGGGGTCTAAACAGAAAGGAAATTTTAATTAAGTGAATATTTCAAAATTTTCTTCTCCAGAACCAGCCCTAACAATGCTGTAAAATTTGCTGTTCAACATCATTGGAATACATATATGTTGAGTTAGATTTGTATAAATGTATGTCCCATTGTATAAGGGTTTCAAGTCCTTGTGGTCCAAAGTTTAAAATAGTCTACGATGTGGAAAATATAATAAAAAATATTTTCTTTATAACCATGATTAAGAATAAATGGCGTGAAAGGGAGGGCTCATGTCTTATTTACGTTTAACATAGACTATATATACACAAAGAAAAAAGTTAAGCACCCCCTGATATATTAAAACTTAATAAGTTACACTAAATTTAGATTCTAATATTTTTGATATAGCAAGAACAATGATCCATTAAAAAGATGCATATATATATATGTGCTCACACTGGTGTGACCATTATGTCTAATATCGACTAGTCATGCACGTGAACCATGCCTCTCACGCATTACTCAAAATTCAGTATGTTCACGCTTCGAATTTGGGTATTTAAATCCTGTGTTTTAAAAAAATTATTCATTCTCAGTAAGCATGGTATGAAGGCGAATATCAGAAGCACAAATATGGCATATAATCGGCATGCATACAACAGGGATGTCTTTCAAAGCTATTGGACGTCAGATGGACTGGTGAGAAAACGCACACAAACCAACAATGTGAAAGACTTGCTAAGATCCGGCAGACCACGGGTAACATCTGATCGTGACGACAGGGCATTGCAGCGTCTGGTTAGACGGATGCCATTCGCAACCAGTCCCGTATTCAAACAACACTGGCTGCCCAATAGACGTCTGTCAACAAGAACAGTTAGAAACCGTCTGAAATCAGCGGGAATTAAGTCAAGGAGAGTCATTAAACGTCCACTGTTGGCAGACCGACATCGACGATCACGTTTGGTATGGTGTTTAGCACGACTTGGTTGGAATTTAGGGACATGGCGCAAGATCCATTGGTCAGTCTAGAGCCGGTGTCTGCTTCATGTAACCGACGGCCGGATGAGGGTTTGGAGGCACAAAAATACAGCCTATACCCTCAAGGAACATCCAACCAACTGTCCCTTACGGTGGAGGCTCAGTAATGGTTTGGGGTGTATCTCTCATGACTGCAAGCTGGATTTAGTCACAATACAAGGCAACCTAACTGGTGATCAGTACATCAGAGACGTCTTGCAACCAGTTGTTGTCCCCAATTCGACAACCACCCAATATCTACAAGCCTGTGTATATGGATGACACCGCCATGCCTCATCGTTTAAGAGCAGTAATCGCCTACCTTCAAAGCGAAGCCGCGACTTCTGTTCCTTGGCCAGCCATGAGCCCGGATTTGAATCCTATAGAGCATATTTGGGACATGTTAGGCCGTCGTACACTGGCTCGAGAACCACCTGTGCAAAACATTCGTCAGTTGGAAGCAGCATTGCATCGGGAATGGCAGCAGCTATCACAACAGGACATCCGACGTCTAACTGGAAGGATGAGACGCAAGGTTGAGGCCATCATCCAAGCACGTGTGGGTTACACCCGGTACTGAACTTTGAACAATAGATGTCGTCAAGTGATTCATAAGTGACGTATTGAAAGAGAAATGACAATCTTACCGTGCTTTTTGAACTGTGAAGGTCAATACTTAAAATGGACATGTTTTACTGCAAAAAGTGGCCTTGTGATATTGTGATTAAATATTCATCAAATTAGCATTTTTCTTGATTTTTTTTGGTGGTTTCTTACAGCCAATGTAATGTCCTAACAGGTCACCATTGCGTTCTTGAGATTATCTGGTCAGTAATCTCGTGATACTTGTCATATCATTTGTCATTTCAAAAAAATATGAGGGTGCTTAACTTTTTTCTTTGTGTATACAATGAGGCCCATCTGAAACCTGCTCAGGCGAGGTGTACTCGATACAACATTATGTGATAAGGTTTGTCAGTGACTTGCGACAGGTCTGTGATTTTCTCCGGGTATTCCTCCACCACTGAACAAAACTGATTGCCACGATATAACTGAAATAGTGTTGAAAGTGGCGTTAAACACCATAACCTTAACCCGGCTAATCCTATTGAAATTACATCATGCTTGCTTCACTTGACAGATATGTTGTGGCATTGGAGACCTAATGAAACACCAAACATTCATTTATTGCACAACATATATTCATTATGTATAAACAATTATGGCAGTATAATGGGAAGCATGACAACTTTATGTGTCATTTTGTTTTTTTAACAAGACACTTCTGTCACTGCAAGTTAATACTTACCGGTATATTGAATGATTTTATTTAATTAATTGCATGTTTAATTTTATTTATTAATTTTATTTACAACTTACTAATTTATTTCTTTAGATATAAAAGTACATTTTTTTAAGTAGAAACATCAACATGTACAATATGTGGTGATTTTAAAGAAGTTGCTATTCAGGGAACACACCATTAAATTACTTACCTAGTTTTCCATGGATGAGAAAATAAGGTTGGTTTGGTTTGGTTTATGGTGTTTAATGCCACTTTCAACAATATTTCAGTTACATCATGGCGGTCAGTTTTGTTGGTGGATGAAACTGGAGTACCCTGAGGAAACCACCGACCTGTCGCAAGTCACTGACATACTTTATCACATTATGTTGTACACCTCGCCCTGATCGAGATTCGAACTCACAACATCAGTGGTGATAGGCACAGATTGCATATGTAGTTATAAATCCAACTACCATACGATCATGACCACGACGGCCCCAAGAAATAAGGTAAAGGGGTACTATTTATATAAAAAGAATAGCTAAAAATAATTTTCTGAAATAAGCAGAACAGAGGATTATAAATGTTATAGGTCAAAATAAAAGGATAGAAGTTTTTGATTATGCTTGAAATATATATGGTCACTGAGGAGAATGATAGGATACCAGTAACTGCTGTTGTAGGTTGTAGTGTATGTATGGAGAAGAGGAGAAGACATTTTTATCATTATGGGCTGGGGTATACTTTATTCAACATTTTGTATCAATAAAATTACTTGGCATCCGACAACATTTTTTTTTTTGGGGGGGGAGGGTGGGGGGAGGGGTCATTTAAAAGCATTTTTTTTCTCAGAATTTCAAAGAAAATACACAGAATTAAAATGGAACGTACATGTATATGAAAATTTAAAATTTGAATTGAACAAAAGCATCAGGTGATAAAATTTCAGTTTATTTTCATAATTCAATTTCCATATTTAAATACAAATTTTCAACTTGGATACAGCAATTTCACACTACATTAAGTAGGTATCATATATAACACTGTATATACTGTATACTTCAATAACATTTTGAAGTGACCATGAAATTTTCACAATTTTTTTAATTTTCAACATGGATAGATGGTGGTGGTACAAGATGGTAACCTTAGCTTTTAAATAATTTGACATGACCCTATATATGATCTAACTGGAATTTTAATAAGTTATCCTGATGTGTGACCTTTTCTTTTGAGGTCATACAATAATAATATTAACATTTTGTAAAACTGTAAAAGGCTAAAGGCCATGTTGGATGTTTAATAAGTATATAGTGTAACACATTTACAGTAAAACTAAGGATTTATATAGTCCTACTATAGTCCTACTATATAAATCCTTGGTAAAACCAACTTATATAAATAGTTGCTTAGTAACCATTTTTAGAGTAGTAAGTTTTTACAAATATTGCTTGTTATTAGATATTTGTTACTTTTCATGCAAAAAGCTTGGAAAATTTGTACAGCATGTCATATTTATGCATATAATTTATAATTTCTCGTGTAATTAGAATAAAAAAAAACTATTCAGTTGCAGAGATGCAAGTTTTCAACTGATCAGCTGATTTCCTCTTTTTTGAACTAACTACATGAGGTGCAATTAGTGCCTATCACCACTAACGTTGTGAGTTCGAACCCAGCTGAGGTTGAGGTGTATGGCGATAAAACATTATGTGATAATGTTTATCAGTGACTTGCGGCAGGTCGCTGGTTTTCTCTGGGTTCTCCAGTTTCCTTCACCAATAAAACTGGCTGCCATATGCATGATATAACTGAAATATTAAGATATTGGTGTTAAACACTATAAATCTAAACCCATAAACCTGCATGAATAAGGTCTGGAGACAATATACCATATATTGTCTCCATGAAGGTGATATTAAATTGTTCATTTGGTGTTAAACACTATATTTACTCAGATTTTGATTTCTATTAATATTTATTAAATATTGAAGAGTATAAATGTTTTATTGTCACCTTGTGTGATGTCATAATGTCTACTTCAAGGGTCATCTTCACTTAATTACAATACAATTTTAACAGTTTTCTTACATCTAATTATCAATTGAATAGGCATTTATTCATTTCCCCTTCAGGTAAGACACACCTGGGTGATTTTCTCAGGTAAATAGGCCACTAGATGTATACTACCATATTCAATACCCTCATTGATTCTGTGTTCACTGACGGGTTAGGACTTGGGTACAATCTATATGTGCTACTGAATGTGTGTTCTTGTGGTGAGAAAAATAGAAAAACAGAGAATTTCAATATTTGGAATAATTTCTTTTGTTTTTTCTATTAACAGACGTTTTGTTTATTAGAAAACAATTGAAAATAACAAAGAAGTTTGTTTGTTGTGTGATTTTTAAATGAGAAAAAGTGATTAATTTGTACAGGTGGAAATACACAAGAGTTTAAAATAGGTAAGCATAATGTATATATATAAAAAGTTTTAATATTAATACCTGTTGTTACTTTGATCTTCTCTAAGATCTTCCTATTGAAGTTTTTTTTATTTTAAAACTCTAAATCTCTAAGAGATTTGTAAATTAATTGTTAAAAGTTTTTAATTTCAGAATGAATCACTTTGTTACTACATGTTAGACCTGACATTTTATATCTTTGATAAATCCTTGGTTATTGAAATGTTTAACAATAATATATTGACAGCTCAATGATGTCTCATGTCTTACTGGATTGTTTACATTGAATTAAAATTATTTTAAAGTTTTATTTCTGTTGTTATGTTAAATACAATGGTATGTGAACAATTCTCATTTATTTAAAAAAAAATAGATTGTATTAAAAAAGAGTACATTAAAATAAAAAATATAAAAAAAATGATTATATTAAATAATAGATTTTTTCTTCTCTTATTAAAAAAATTTTATTTTTCAAGATTATTATTGAAAGTTATTAAAGAAATTTATAAACTATGATACCTACAGATTAATAAAAAAAAACAATTCTCAAGTTAAATCTGTTTATTAACTTTGTTTTACAACTTTGATAAAAAAAAATGATGGTTAGAAGTTATTTTTTTTGGCAAAGATAAAAACTGAAAAGTAATGATTACAAGTTATTTTTTTGGCAAAAATAACACCTGCAAAATGATGGTTAGAAGTTATTTTTTAACCAACATAAAACAGTCTTAATAGTAAACCTAGGATGTTTGTTTCTTCTTTTCACACAAGATGTTGGGAGTATCACATAAAAATTGAAGGTCAGTTTCTTTGATTTATAATGTATGGTTCTAAATACAGTGGAACTACCAGTAATCTGTTTAAATCTGCTTAAAATGAGTTAATCTCAACATGGACAAGATTAACCTTCAGTCATGGTTGGTCATAATTCTAAAACAAGCACAGACTATGAAAATAAGTCTGATGTATTCAAACCAAACTTATAACGTTAATTAATTTCTCGAATACATATATGATATATTCTTCTTTGAGGAGAGATATTCTTGTCTGGTCCACAGAGTCTTGCTGGGTTTATTTATTTTACAGAGAAACGCCCCTCTTGAATTTTAAAGGGGTGACTCGTGTATGTACAAAAGGAAAAAAATCTCGGATTTTCTACCCTGCCTCTTAAGTAAAGGAGTGACTTTTAGTGCAGAAAGTACTGTCTATAGCTTACACAGGGTTTATAACTCACTCAGGGTCTATGACTCACTCAGGGTCTACACTATTACTCACTCATGGTCTATAACTCACTCAGAATCTATAACTCACTCAGGGTCTATAAGTCACTCAGGGTATATAACTCACTCAGGGTCTACACTATAACTCACTCATGGTCTATAACTCACTCAGGGTCTATAAATCACTCAGAGTCTATGACTCACTCAGGGTATACACTATAACTCACTCATGGTCTATAACTCACTCAGGGTCTATAACTCACTCAGGGTCTATAAGTCACTCAGGGTATATAACTCACTCATGGTCTATAACTCACTCAGGGTCTATAACTCACTCAGGGTCTATAAGTCACTCAGGGTATATAAGTCACTCATGGTCTATAGCTCACTCAGGATCTATAACTCACTCAGGGTCTATCAGTCACTAAGGGTCTATAACTCACTCAGGGTCTATGACTCATTCAGAGTATATGACTCACTCAGGATCTACATTGTATGTCTCGCTCAGGGTAAAAATATATCGAAAACAAATGATTATGACCATTTCAACCAGGGGTTTGTTGTTCAACTTGTCGTGGGGTCTGGATGGCTCAATGAGTTGGGTCACTGGATCTAACAGCTCATACAAGGCTATCACCAATACGGCGTGGGTTCGCGCCCGGCTTTGTAAATTACAAAAAAGGTGCACTCGACTCGCAGCCGCAAGTACTGTCTATAACTCACACAGGGTCTATAACTCACTCAGGGTCTATGACTCACTCAGGGTCTACACTATAACTCACTCATGGTCTATAACTCACTCAGGGTCTATAACTCACTCAGGGTCTATAACTCACTCAGAGTCTATGACTCACTCAGGGTCTATGACTCACTCAGGGTATACACTATAACTCACTCATGATCTATAACTCACTCAGGGTCTATAACTCACTCAGGGTCTATAAGTCACTCAGGGTATATAACTCACTCATGGTTTATAACTTACTCAGGGTCTATAACTCACTCAAGGTCTACAAGTCACTCAGGGTATATAAGTCACTCATGGTCTATAGCTCACTCGGGATCTATAACTCACTCAGGGTCTATCAGTCACTCAGGGTCTATAACTCACTCAGGGTCTATGACTCATTCAGAGTATATGACTCACTCAGGATCTATGTCTCGCTCAGGGTAAAAATATATCGAAAACAATTGATTATGACCATTTCAACCAGGGGTCCTTGTTCAACTTGTCGTGGGGTCCGGATGGTTCAATGAGTTAGGTCGCTGGATCTAACAGCTCATACAAGGCTATCACCAATACGGCGTGGGTTCGCGCCCAGCTTTGTAAATTACAAAAAAGGTGCACTCGACTCGCAGCCGCAAGTACTGTCTATAGCTCACTCAGGGTCTATGACTCACTCAGGTTCTACACTATAACTCACTCATGGTCTATAACTCGCTCAGGGTCTATAACTCACTCAGTCTATGACTCACTCATGGTCTATAACTCACTCAGGGTCTATAAGTCACTAAGGGTCTATAACTCACTCATGGTCTATAGCTCACTCGGCATATATAACTCACTCAGGGTCTATAAGTCACCCAGGGTCTATCAGTCACTCAGGGTAAAAAAATATCGAAAACAAATGATTATGACCATTTCAACCAGGGGTCCGTTGTTCAACTTGTCGTGGGGTCTGGATGGCTCAATGAGTTAGGTCGCTGGATCTAACAGCTCATACAAGGCTATCACCAATACGGCGTGAGTTCGCGCCCGGTTTTGTAAATAACAAAAAAGGGTACACTCGACTCGCAGTCGCAAGTGATAAAGTTTACCAGTTGCTTGCCCATGGTCGGTGGTTCTCTCCGGGTACTCCGGCTTCCCCCACCACTAAAACTGGTTGCCATGATATAGCTGAAATATTGCTGAAAGTGGCGTTAAACATCAAAAATCAAAAATCAAATCAACTTGTCGTTAACACTTAACACTTGTGTTAAATTTGCTTAGTCATATGATTAAATCTAATCACATTATTAGTTTGTTGTTGAACATGTGATCAAAGTTAATCATATGATTAAAATATAATTAAACTAAAACACCTCCTATACCTGTATTAAATCTTATTAATCACTTGATTAAATTCATATATGGCTTCTTTCTTTATTTCTCTAAAACCAACTTACAATGGTACAGAAAACATAATAAACACAGATTATTACAATAAATGTAGTACGAATGTAGCAGTACATGGAGGTAATAACAGAGTATTAGTCAAATATTATAACATTTTTCATTTACATATCATTTAAGTAGGAAAAACAAAAAACAAAAAACAAAAGACAAAAACAGCACACACACAAAATTGTTTATAGATTACCCAGGAGAGTTTAGTTTTTTGTTGACAATTCGTATAAATTTACAGAGATTGTTCAGATCAGAAGGATTTTTACTATTCATGAGTTCTTTGAACTTCATAGCATTTGGTCTATTTATATATTTAGCTTTTAATAATTTCTTTCTATCATAATGGAAAAAACAGCATGTAAAGATGTAATGAAATTCATCACCGATATTGTTAGTATTGCACAATAAACATTTTCTGTTTTCTCTGTTGATATTTTGCCATCTTCCAGATTCTATGGGAAGTTTATGATTGAGTGTTCTAAATCTACAAAAAGTAATAATATTTTTGTCATCTAGGATTTTAAAATAATCTTCTAGTTTATAATCCTCTTTGTANATTCTATAGTTGAGTGATTTCGGGGAATTTTGTAAATCGGAAAGCCAAAGTTGTCTAAACTGATCGGTAAGATTCTGTTTAATGGTACAATACAACCAATTTGGATTTAATGCATATTGATTATTCCATACATAAGATAGACCACCTACATCTAAGATTGATTTTACATATTTTAGCCAAGTAACATTGTTTTGATATTTCCTCAAAGCAAGATTGTATAAGACCGAAGGCAGTTTCTCCTGTTTACCTAGAACTAGTTTTGTCCAGTATTTAATAATTCGAAGTTTAATAAATATGTCTAGTGGACAGCGCCCCAATTCACCATAAACCATAAAATCAGGCGTTGATTTTTTGCCGTGCATCAAAAGTTTGCAAAATTTTAGGTGAACCCTTTCTATAATAGAATTATTACCTGTCCCCCAGACTTCACACCCATATAATAGAATCGGCTGTATAACTTTATCAAATAAATCAAGTTGACATTCAATGGACAGATTATGAATTCGTCCTTTTCGAAGAATGTCATACATAGCACGGGTTGCTTTCTCTGCATTTGCTTTCTTGGCTTTCGCAAAACTACCTGATCTCGATAGTAAAACACCCAAATATGTGAATTCACAGACAATATCAATATTGATATCATTATACTTAAACGACATATTATTCGGAAGCCTTTAGAGAATATGACAATCTTACTTTTATCTACATTTACTTTCAATTTCCATATATTACAATAATTATTCAAAGAATCCAATTGTTTTTGTAAATCAGTAGGGGATTCTGACAATAAGACAGTGTCGTCAGCATAAAGTATAGTAAATAGTTTAAAAAAAAGATTCAATTCACTTTCTATCTCGTCTGAGATACTTTTTAAACCAACAATAACGAATTTAAGCTGTCTATCAAATCACTGACAGCAGCGTGTGACAGATCATTAATGTTGCTAAATTTAACTCATATTCTAACTGTTCAACCTTAGTCATATCAATACTATTCTTAAAATCCTCTTCTTTTTCAATGTTCCATTTTTTAATCTTTTTAATATCACATTTACCGTTTGATAACTCTTTTTCATCCAATTCATTTATGTCTATTTTAAAATTCACATGTAATGCTACAGGTGGGTGCACATCAGAGTATAATGATGAAAATTCTAAAACATGTAAACTTATAATATAACCCAACATATCATATGTACAAAGAAAATAGTCAACTACTCTTGACTGTCTGCATGTAAACATACCAATTTTATCACCATTGACCCTACCGTTCAATATAAACAGATTATTGTTTTTACATAGTTGTAATAACTGATTACCGTAGTTATTCTTAAAAGTGTCCTTACTACTACGAATATACGACATGTTAAATTGTTCTAATGTACCTGCATAATTTATTACATTGCTTGCAGGATTGCGATCATCATCTATTAACTCAATAAAATCAGAGTCCATACCAGTTCTGCTATTAAAATCACCATTTAATAGAATAAATTTGTGGTTTACAGATAATCTTAAAAATTCTTCTTCTAGTTCATTTAATGCGTCAATTACCTTGTAACTGGAATTTTCTGGGGGTATGTAAACATTCCCTATTATAATATCTTCAGATGATTTAAATAAACTGGATGAAATTTTGTACCAAGAAACAAGTTTGCTGCTTGTCTCTATAGGATAAACATATTTATCATACTGTGATTTGTACCCAAAAGCGATGCCACCTGACTTCACTCTTGGATTGGGTTTTCTATTTTTCAAATTGAAAGTATATCCAGTAATATTAATGGAATCAAAATCGTCTGTTTTAGACTCAGTTAAACAAATAAAATCATACAAATTGATTAGTTCTATAAATTCCGGAAAATTCATTTTTTGCATAATACCACAACAATTTAGAGACAATATCTTAATGTTAAAGTTACATGAGTCATTTTTTGAAGAACAATCTTTATTTACTTTTCTGACATTTCCATGGGAATCCTAATTACCATGAGTGGGTGTGACTACACGGCGTCGCTTTCCTGTAGGAACTGTGCGGTTATCAGGCGTGGCGTGAATGTCCATTGGTTCTACGAATGAGTTATGCGATTCTTCATGTTCGTTATAAGCCACCCCATCAACATACAATACATCACGGACTAGTTTCACACGGAAACCCTGTGCCCTTTTCTCCTTCATGATAGGATAGAGACTTTTTCGTGCTTGTTCTATAGCATCAGGGAATTGTTGGTTAACCCCAAAATGTTTACCCTTCAAGCGGTAAGTACTTGACAGAACCATTGCGAGATCTTTGTGGTACAATAAACGAGCCACTATCGGCTTAGGTCGGCCCCTTCTGCCTGGTAGAGCCCCACTTCCAAATCTATGGACGTTACCGAACTCGATCCAATGGTTTATGCGAAGTTCGTGTCGCACAAACTGTCGAACAACGTTTTCAGTGTCTTCGTTCTCTTTCTCTGATAAACCGGTGAAAATAAGGTTATACCTCATAGACCTGCATTGAAGGTCTAATACTGTATTTCGAAGTTCATCATTTTCTTCCCTTGCATCATTTAATGCGGATTTAATTTCTTGTCTGATTTCTACCGCTTCATCCTGTAAATCGTTAGCAACTTTACTTATTGAGGATTTCACCAGTTTCACATCACTTACATTTTTTTCATGTTTGTCTTTGAAATCGTCCATAAAATTACTGATCCCCTGAAGATCATTTGCCGTTTCACTGAACTTTTTATTCAGTTCACGAATGTCTTTTCCTACCGTAATATGTTCACTTTTTAATGTTCCTATTTCCGTATCTTGTTTATCGGACTTATCTTTCAGATTTTTGGTTGCGGTTTCTATCTTATTCACTTTAGACTTCAGTTCTCCAAAGTTCGTTACTAATTTATTTAATGTATTGTTTAAATTGTCAATCTTTGACATTCCAGTTTCTATAACTGTAAGCCTACTATTTATACCCAAAAGCAACTGGTACATACTTTGCATGGTAATTTGTTCAGTTTGTTCAGTTTGTTCACCGTATAGAACCTCTCTACTTTGGTTTAATAAGTTAGAGATCGACCTCCGTATATCATACATGTTGGAGATCGACCTCCGTATATCATACATGTTGGATATCGACCTCCGTATATCATACATGTTGGAGATCGACCTCCGTATATCATACATGTTAGAGATCGACCTTCGTATATCATACATGTTAGAGATCGACCTCCGTATATCATACATGTTAGAGATCGACCTCCGTATATCATACATGTTAGAGATCGACCTCCGTATATCATACATGTTGGAGCTGTATTCCTTAAATGTAACAACAGTTTACACAAATTTAATTGAACTTTTTCTAATATAGCGTTATTCCCGTACCCCCAAATTTCACAGCCATACATTAATATTGGCTTGACTAATTTATCAAACAAATCGAGCTGACAGCTTATTGATAAATTATGAGTTCTCCCTTTCCTTATGACTTCATACATGGCTTTGGTGGCTTTTTCTGAGAGGTGGCTTTTACAAGCTTTAAATGAACATGTTCTTGACAAAAGAACACCCAAATAATTAAAATCTTTCACAATATCTATTTCAACTCCATTATAATTAAAGTTAATATTTGCAGGTTGTCGGCCTTTGGAAAAAATCATTATTTTTGTTTTCTCTACATTTACTTTTAATTTCCAAAGCTGGCAATAATCATTAAATATATCCAATTGTTTTTGTAAATCTCGGGCTGATTCGGCCATCAGTACTGTGTCATCAGCGTAAAGTAAAATAAAAAGTTTTATGAATATATTAAGTTTCAGCTCAAATTCCGTTGATATTCCAGGCCTGAAATATTTTCTCTAGAGAAAAAGTCTCCCAAGTCAAATTCTAATTTTAATCTCATTGACTCATTAGATACAAGTTCTCTAGAAAAGGTGAACTTAAAATTTTGTTCTTGGAATAAGTAAAAGATCTGTCAACATAGCTGCTAGAGCAGAAATTTCTCAATATCCTTTAGATGTTTATAAGTTGCAAGTATTAAAGTATATGGCTAGAATTTCAAACAAGGATAATAATCCTTTATTATTGGATGCATATACATGTAGCCTCTCAAAAACATTACATTTAAATGGGACATATTCCTGGTATTCCTTTGCAGAGAATATTTTAAACACAAACAAAATAACTGAAAAAAATATAGAGGTTACTAGTTTTAACAAGGAGAAATGGCATCTCACAAAATCTTTGAAAAAAACATTACTAGAAAACTATGAAAACATGTTTTTCGAGAAACTGAGGTCTTTTCATATCAACAATAAACTTTTTCTATACAGCAAAATAAAGACAAATTATATTATAGAACCATTTACTGAAAATTCAAATTTTGAAAATAGAAAATTACTTGTGAAAATGAGAACATTTAAGTGATCATGTTTTAGAAATTGAAAGAGGCAGATATAATAAAATAAATAGAGAACAACGCATTTGTAGGCAATGTCACCTAAATGTAATTGAAGATGAGGAACACTTCTTTCATTGCCAAAAAAAAAACAATTATTAAGAAAGGACTTTTTAACTGAGATTGAAAATCTATACACAAATTTGATGGGAAATAAAAATAATCATATTCAAAATCTCGAATTTGTTTTATCTTCTTCATGTCTTATGCAACTTGCTGACCCTTTCATTCAAAAGTCATTAGCACTGACGACAGTGGACTCATTATAACTGCATAATTAGTATGTTTGTTTTAATGTATGATTGATTTGTATGTTTATGTTTGTATATATTCATGTTTGTTTGTTTTATGCTGTCAACCCTATAAGGGTATAAGAAAGCATTAATAAAGTTGGTAATATTAACACTACCAAGTAAAAGAAAGCAAGAATTGTGACTAGAACACGTGGTTGTAACAAAAAATCTCTAAGTTTAGGAAATTTGCATGTTTCAACGATAAATGTACTTTTTTGTCTGATTAACGTCTATAGACTTGTTATCTCTTTTTGTAAATCATGTATCTACAGTTTGAGCTCAAGGGCATCTTTTAATAAATATCTGCTTCACAGAGGCCAGATGAGTTTTTTCATGTTGTACCTATATACCAATATACCAACATGAAAAGACTCATCTGGCCCCTGTGATCTGCTTGAATTTACTAAATTTAGTTAATTAAACCTTATATAAGAATGCTGGATTCTGATTGGTTAATAGCCGTGATATTTTTTTTTTTTTTTTCAAATTCAGGCCTTGCATTGTGAATTTGCAGAATTTTTACTTCATGTAGGTGTATTTGCATAAGATTTAACTTTTTTTCATGGTATTTGTAAAATCGTATTTGACGTTTGTACCCTTCACCGAGACGCTTGTAACAAAATTTGTAAAACGTTATCAGTTGTGCGGTTTATGATTGATTGATTGATTGATTGATTGATTGATTGATTGATTGATTGATTGATTGATTGATTGATTGATGTTTAACGTCCAGCGAGCAATGTTTCAGCTATATTCAGGACGAGAATAATTTAAACGCCACGGGACTCGAAACAAGGAAATGTGATGGGTAGGGACGGAGAATTTTGCCAGTGCAACAGGTCTCCTATGGACCACTCATCATGAGCATAATGCTCATAATGAGCTGTTACACTGGGTTCTTTAATGTGTGAAGAGGGTGGCAATCTCTCAACACGGGACCTCGGTTTTATTTACGTCTCATCCGAAGGACGGGTTGGTTGTCAATTTATACATCCCGCACAACCGACGGACACCCCTTCAAGCCGAGGAAGCTCTCGGTCCCATTTCTATACCCCGGGGTTCCCTCGGGATTGTGCGTTTTATGTAACATCATTCAGTAGAATTAAACAGATACATCATGTTAGGTCCTGAAAACGACAAACAAAAGGTATTATTTATTTAGCCAGTGTTCTAAATAATATTCGGTGTAATTAAACAGATATATCATGCTTGGGAGGGGTATTTGCGAAAAATACCAGTCTTGAAACTAAATTTCCCTCACCATTCGGCTCGAGAAATTTTTCGTCTCTCGACTGGTATTTTTCGCAAATACCCCACCCAAACATGATACTAAATTTCCCTCGCCATTCGGATTGGGAAATTTTTCGTCTCTCGACTGGTATTTTTCGCAAATACCCCTCCCAAACATGATATATCTGTACATTTCTTTTGTAAAAAAAAATCTTTGAAAAAACATGTTTTCCTCATGTATGTATCAAACAATTGTTTTTGATCTACCTGATGTGTGAAAATAAAATTTGAATTCCAACTGACATGGAAAAAAATCTATCTGACAAGCATGAAAATCCCAGCCCCCCTCCCTCTCCTCCTATCGGTAATAAAATGGTTGGTGCCTTAACTTCCTTCAATGTTCTTGGTACAACACCCCAAATCATTGATTTGGTATTTATTTCTGAACAAATTTCAGCTTTCTCCACATTGGTCACATCATTATAATACTTTTCCTTGATCCATCAAAGTTGTTTTCTATTTCTCTTTGAAGTATTGGCTCATCTAACGTGGAGAAATTAGCCTTTCTCAACCTGGGAAGCTTTTTGGGCTTCACTTCATCCTCCATTTTTCCTACAGACAACAGGAAGGCAAGGCGCTTTGCCCAACTGCATTTTGGGTAATCACTTGCTAATCAAGCGATTAAAAGATAATCATATGATTAGTAAATACATTGATTAAAAAAAGTTCAGCAACAGAATTATGTGGTTAGGAATTAATCATGTGATTAGGGCTAATCATATGATTAGTTTTACCACAAGTTCAACAACGGACCCAGACTATTATGAAACAGTTCCCTGTTTTGACACATTTATCTAATTTTGAATTCTTTTATTTTGAAAATTTGTAAAAGTAAAAAAAAGTTTCCTTTTAATACTTTGTTAATTTGAAGTTCTTCCTATGAATTCTACCAGTAGCTGTTATATTTTTGGAACTAACATATATTTTCTTTGGTTTATAAATTAGATCACAAATATTAAGGTGTAATATTACATTCATATCATTTTACATGTAAACATGTATTAGGTTTAAAATTTCGGTGATATTCGACTTTATTTTCTTTATTTTTGTATATTTCTTGCTATGTAAAATTGATTTATTTTCAATGAATTGAAATTTGACTATAAATTTGAGACATATTAGGTAAAAATCTGGAAATTTACATAAGATGTTACCAATTTCTACATAATTACTAAATAATGATAATTATTCTAATATTAGTAAATTCTTTAGTATAGATTTCCATCAAAATCATTCTTTAAAATAAAATGAGGTATTCACCACCTCAGATTTAATATTCACCACGGTAAATCCCACGTGTTACTATTTTTGGAACATGGAATTTCTTTTATGAATATTCTATTTTAATCAACCAATGAAAAAAGTAGTTCATTTGCCGCATCTCTCAATACAAAAACCATATGTGGTCTATAAATGCAGACGTACCGCCGGTGCCCAAAACAAAGATTTGTCACTTTGTCGGACGTAACATTGAAAAATATATTAAATGATAAAGATTCAGATAATGGCATGGTGATGTAAACAATAATGTAGCACTACCTCAGGACAGTGGACAGGTAACTTTTTATTTCAGAATACCTCTATTTTCTCAACATATAGAATAAAACAATTACTGTCTTTTGGGGCTCAGTGAATATCATTTTTTTCAAAAGTCATTAAATCCACACATTTACCTCATCAAAAAACAGTAATTGTATAATATTGTATGACTCAGGAGTACATTAGGGATGTTATAAATCTGGTCTGTGATTGTTGTTTAATGAAAATTTAGAAATTTAATTTAGTGCACACAACACGTTTCTGAAAAATATTCACCAGATGCACTCATAGTCAAAAGATTGGAAAGCATATATAAAATCTGTTAGAACAAGAAAAAAGGGCCTAAACAGGATAGCCAATATTGGCTATGGTCACCTATACCTTAGGCAGAAAAACATTCATTTCAATAATTAATATATTATTTAAGAAATGTACATTTCTATTATCCAGTGAGATATTTTTCAGCTATATCATGGCAAGTACATGTTACTTTTTGATGATATGATTCCTGTCTTTTACTAGACAAAGTTGCTTAGCTGGGTTTTTATAAGATTAACAGTTGATGGGAAGACATAGCTGGATTCACCCAGACAATCTTGGCCAATCAATCTTTATTCTGTTACTTCTTAATGCTGAATGCTAATTAAATAGTGGAGAATCAACAAATAAGAATTTGATTGTTATTGATTTGACCCTATCCACCACACAATCTTGCTATTGCACTACCACAGAAAAAGTCAATATTGGTGTGATATTGTCTCATTAAAGCCCATAATCCTGTCATATGTAAAACAAAAACATTTTATATTATGTTACATGTATTTGAGTAAAATAATCCTGTCTTAAGGGTTACACAATAGATGGAGTAGAGAGTTACACAGTAGAGGGGGTATGGATATCAGCAATAGAGGGGGTAGGGAGTACGAATTGAAAATGGTTGTCATTTAACAGCAAATGTTTTACACTTGATTTTATTATTTGTAATACATAGCTGTAACAGTAATGTTTTCACCAGGGAGAAATGCCAAGCATCTCACTTTTATGAAATTATTTCATAAAGTTTAAGTGAGAAAATGGTTGAGGAAATGTAAAGTGGTAGAATACAATTATCACTGATGAAGAAGCATACAAATAGTGTTTTAATATTTGATCAGGGTATGATAGCAGTGTTCTTAACTGATATAGAACACGAACTAGGCTTAAAACCCTTTAGAACTTAACTGATATAGAACACCAACTAGGCTTAAAACCCTTTAGAACTTAACTGATATAGAACACTAACTAGGCTTAAAACCCTTTAGAACTTAACTGATATAGAACACTAACTAGGCTTAAAACCCTTTAGAACTTAACTGATATAGAACACTAATTAGGCTTAAAATCCTTTAGAACTCTTTACAAGATTGACATTAATGTGATGATGACAATATTTGAATGGGTTTCCATAACTAGCTTTTGATTCACGAGAGTAAGGTTAATTGTAAAATATAATCTCATGGGATACAGAATAATGAAACAGATTTCCTGGTTGAGTGACATTTAATTGGATACTCATTAATAATGTAAAGTAAGGTATCCATATCTATGTTTACATTTTCTCTGTATTATTGAATTTTATAGGAAAAACAAGAAATGTGGGATGCACTAAAGTAAAATAATACCCTATTCAATCATGTGGTATAGTAATGGTTTACCAGTATAACAACACAAGGGCCGTCGTGGTCATGTGGTATAGTAATGGTTTACCAGTATAACAACACAGGGACCGTCGTGGTCATG
>MJUT01005062.1:23298-37326 GCA_002080005.1 Gigantidas platifrons
TTCATAGCATTTGGTCTATTTATATATTTAGCTTTTAATAATTTCTTTCTATCATAATGGAAAAAACAGCATGTACAAATGTAAATCACCGATATTGTTAGTATTGCACAATAAACATTTTCTGTTTTCTCTGTTGATATTTTGCCATCTTCCAGATTCTATGGGAAGTTTATGATTGAATGTTCTAAATCTACAAAAAGTAATAATATGTTTGTCATCTAGGATTTTAAAATAATCTTCTAGTTTATAATCCTCTTTGTAAATTCTATTGTTGAGTGATTTCGGGGAATTTTGTAAATCGGAAAGCCAAAGTTGTCTAAACTGATCGGTAAGATTCTGGTTAATGGTACAATACAACCAATTTGGATTTAATGCATATTGATTATTCCATACATAAGATAGACCACCTACATCTAAGATTGATTTTACATATTTTAGCCAAGTAACATTGTTTTGATATTTCCTCAAAGCAAGATTGTATAAGACCGAAGGCAGTTTCTCCTGTTTACCTAGAACTAGTTTTGTCCAGTATTTAATAATTCGAAGTTTAATAAATATGTCTAGTGGATAGCGCCCCAATTCACCATAAACCATAAAATCAGGCGTAGATTTTTTGCCGTGCATCAAAAGTTTGCAAAATTTTAGGTGAACCCTTTCTATAATAGAATTATTACCTGTCCCCCAGACTTCACACCCATATAATAGAATCGGCTGTATAACTTTATCAAATAAATCAAGTTGACATTCAATGGACAGATTATGAATTCGTCCATTTCGAAGAATGTCATACATAGCACGGGTTGCTTTCTCTGCATTTGCTTTCTTGGCTTTCGCAAAACTACCTGATCTCGATAATAAAACACCCAAATATGTGAATTCACTGACAATATCAATTTTGATATCATTATACTTAAACGACATATTATTTGGAAGCCTGCCTTTAGAGAATATGACAATCTTACTTTTATCTACATTTACTTTTAATTTCCATATATTACAATAAGTATTCAAAGAATCCAATTGTCTTTGTAAATCAGTAGGGGATTCTGACAATAAGACAGTGTCGTCAGCATAAAGTATAGTAAATAGTTTAAAAAAAAAAGATTCAATTCACTTTCTATCTCGTCTGAGATACTTTTTAAACCAACTATATTTTTACTTTGTAAAAAATCTTCTAAATCGTTCACATATAAAGAAAACAGAAGAGGGTAAAGATTTTCCCCTTGTCTTACACCAACTTGACATGGAAAAAAATCTGAATGTTCACAACCGTTAAAAACACGGGATTTTATATTGCTGTACATATTTACAATAACATCATACATCTTTCCGTTATTGAAGTTTTGAGTAGTTTTGACCACAAGCCAGGACGCCACACGGTATCAAAAGCCTTTGCAAAGTCAATAAAGGCACAGTATAATTTCTTTTTCTTTAATTTTAATAGTTCAAATAGAAAATGTAATGATAAGATACTATCAGTAGTTGAGTATCCGTTTCTAAAGCCTGACTGATTTTCGTTTAACAGTAAAGAATTTTCAACAAAATCATTCAATCTATTATTCAAAACAGATGTAAATAATTTACCTAAACAGCTCAAAATCGTTATTGGTCTGTAGTTTTTGGGATCACACTTTTCTCCCTTATTTTTATAAAAAGGAATAATGTTGCCCACAAGCCATGTTTCTGGGACATTTTCCGTGTTAAAAATAATATTAAATAGTTTAACATAAATTGGCATCAGCATTCGAGACGTACTTTTGATATATTCATTAATGATAAGATCATCACCGGATGCTTTACCATTTTTTAACCCTTTTATACATTTGTAAATTTCGCACTCCGTAATATCGTCATTTATAATTTCTTTTAATTCTGCATTTACATGTAAAGCTGGTAGTTCGTCCTCTTCCGCATTTGCACTGTTAAGTTCTTTGAAGAATTCATAAAAAATATTCGTCGGTATGTCAGGTTTTTTCCTATTTTCCTTGGTATTCAAAATATTCCAAAACTCTTTGGAATTTTTACTTTTTAAATTCTTCAACTCTGTTCTCATATTTCGCCTGTGTTCGTGGATGGCTTTGTTCATCTCACGTTTATAAGCTTTCTCTTGACTCTTCATTAACTCTTTTCTCTCCCTTGTTTTACAATTTTTATATCGTTTCTTGGAAATTCGAAATGACTTTCTCTTTTTCCAACAATCGTCGGTGAACCATGGCTTATTTTCTTTNGCAGCGTGTGACAGATCATTAATGTTTACTAAATTTAACTCATATTCTAACTGTTCAACCTTAGTCATATCAATACTATTCTTAAAATCCTCTTCTTTTTCAATGTTCCATTTTTTAATCTTTTTAATATCACATTTACCGTTTGATAACTCTTTTTCATCCAATTCATTTATGTCTATTTTAAAATTCACATTTAATGCTACAGGTGAGTGCACATCAGAGTATAATGATGAAAATTCTAAAACATGTAAACTTATAATATAACCCAACATATCATATGTACAAAGAAAATAGTCAACTACACTTGACTGTCTGCATGTAAACATACCAATTTTATCACCATTGACCCTACCGTTCAATATAAACAGATTATTGTTTTTACATAGTTGTAATAACTGATTACCGTAGTTATTCTTAAAAGTGTCCTTACTACTACGAATATACGACATGTCAAATTGTTCTAATGTACCTGCATAATTTATTACATTGTTTGCAGGATTGCGATCATCATCTATTAACTCAATAAAATCAGAGTCCATACCAGTTCTGCTATTAAAATCACCATTTAATAGAATAAATTTGTGGTTTACAGATAATCTTAAAAATTCTTCTTCTAGTTCATTTAATGCGTCAATTACCTTGTAACTGGAATTTTCTGGGGGTATGTAAACATTCCCTATAATAATATCTTCAGATGATTTAAATAAACTGGATGAAATTTTGTACCAAGAAACAAGTTTGCTGCTTGTCTCTATAGGATGAACATATTTATCATACTGTGATTTGTACCCAAAAGCGATGCCACCTGACTTCACTCTTGGATTGGGTTTTCTATTTTTCAAATTGAAAGTATATCCAGTAATATGAATGGAATCAAAATCGTCTGTTTTAGACTCAGTTAAACAAATAAAATCATACAAATTGATTAGTTCTATTAATTCCGGATAATTCATTTTTTGCATAATACCACAACAATTTAGAGACAATATCTTAATGTTAAAGTTACATGAGTCATTTTTTGAAGAACAATCTTTATTTACTTTTCTGACATTTCCATGGGAATCCTAATTACCATGAGTGGGTGTGACTACACGGCGTCGCTTTCCTGTAGGAACTGTGCGGTTATCAGGCGTGCCGTGAATGTCCATTGGTTCTACGAATGAGTTATGCGATTCTTCATGTTCGTTATAAGCCACCCCGTCAACATACAATACATCACGGACTAGTTTCACACGGAAACCCTGTGCCCTTTTCTCCTTCATGATAGGATAGAGACTTTTTCGTGCTTGTTCTATATAATCAGGGAATTGTTGGTTAACCCCAAAATGTTTACCCTTACTAGCATTTTACGATGTATTTAATTCCTCTTTCTAGGATTTTAGGATGTATTTAATTCCTCTTTCTGGGTTTTTATAGTTATTAAACACTAATTGGACAAATCAGAGCTTAGAACATGCTACCGGTAATCCTTTTTAAACAAAAATGTTCTTTTCGCTTTGTTGTGTTTTCAAAAATATTAAATGTAATGGTAGATATAAAGGACAATATGTAAGAATTATTTTGAGCCCAAATTTGATTGGATGTATGTGTATTTTAATACATTTATGCAGGGTTTGATGCATGACCTATAAATACTGAATTTCTGAGGACAATGTTTTAGAGTAGGGGCTGTCCTAGGGTATGTAATGTATTAAAATTAAAAACGCGGAAAAAAGTATAAATTCAGTTTTTTTTCTACCTACCCGTGTGCATACCCTGTGGGTTCAATAGTTTGTATAACCTTTCGTACACATTGTCGCTTTGGTGGTTAAAATTGGATTATATATATTTGGTACAAGTATAAAAATAGCGTAATTCGCCATATCCTTTGAGAATAACGCATTTTTATAAGAGATATATACGTTCTCGAAAATGCAGTGTATGTGTGCTTAAAAATAGCATGTTTGTAACTATTTTAAATATTTTTACAACTATTAATCATTCCAAAATTACGCTTTTTACAGAATTTAACCATTTAACAAAATATTTCCGGATTTTCGAGTTCTAACCAATACGGTTTCATATTACAAATCGATTGTGATTTTCTTTCGTGTTCTGGTCTTTTTGTGTCAATTTGCTTGCTTTGTACCACAAATATTTTTCATTTTGTCAATCTAGATAACAGTTTAGATCATTATTGGCAAAATGTAATCAATTAGTGGTTTATTTGTTTTTGGTCTGTTTGACTTTGGTTTAGTTGGGGTGCGTTTGCTTTGGATTTTCTCGTTTCATTTTTCTTAATGATCATTGATGTCGATAGACTACATTTGTAGGTTTTTTTTTGTTATTTTTGATATCGTAACACTTGTTTCCATTGTTGTTGCACATTTTGTTTATTGATTTTTTCACGTGATTGTCATTATATTATACTTTTTGATCGACTCACAGCCGCGCAAGTGATAAAGTTTACCAGTTGCTTTCCCATGGTCGGTGGTTCTCTCTGGGTACTCCGGATTCCTCCACCACTAAAGCTGGTCGCCATGATATAGCTGAAATATTGTTGAAAGTGGCGTTACAACACCAACAATCAAAAATCAAATCTATACTTTTTGAAAGTAATGTTATTTCTTTTATCATTTGTTAAAGGGGCATTATCTGCCAAAATCGTAAATGACAGCCCTTTTAATCAATTACAATATGACTTAATGATTTAATCAATATAATTTTCATGATCTGCTATGGAATAAAAAAAAATGAATTAACTTGTTGTTATTCTTTTGGGTGACCTGAATTAATATAAGTATTACATAAATGTTACATAAATTCTAACACATAAATGTTACATAAATTCTAACACCTAGGGGCTGTACATTATGTCATATAATTTAAATCAATAACATCTTAAAGGGACACAAATCAATATCAAAGCTAATTAAAACATGAAATATACTGGAAATAGAGTGACCTTATAAGGCCAGATTTTTATCTTTGAACATTTTAGTTTCATGAAAGTATGTAGAAGTAATTACAGTCATTGTGATTGTCTTTGACTCTGTGTTGTCAAGTAATTGAAATAGCGGTATTTATGAAGTTATGTAAAATTGATTAGTATAATTACCAAAAATGCTTGTATTCATGTTCCAGACCATACGCGTACTATTTGGACCTTACGGTCCGGACCGTATGAGTATACTCGTACGGTCCGACCGTACGTGTATACTCTTACGGTCTAATACGAGCTGGACCATACGGGTATTTAGACCATATGTTTTTTTTTTCAATACAAACATTATATCATAAACTTTTATTGATTTTTTTTACAAATTACATTTATCATAATTATTACTTTAAACAAAACACCATCACCTCATGAAAAGTAAACAGTTTTTTTTAACTATAATGCAATTTTAATTGTCTACCTGAATCACATTTTCGCATGCACGCCCAGAGTGACACTTGCTGCTACAAGGAACGCCGGACTTTCTACACCTATACATGTTTTGTTCATGCATGTTCCCTTAAGCTTGCATTTACATCTTTTGCTTGCAAGAGAAAAACTATATCTATATCACCCATATCATAACATGAATTTAACACACCAAATTCACATGATAATTTGTACAAACTTGCATCTTTACCAATAATATCATCAACCCTACACAATAATCGTGGTAGATCACCAGATGTCCTATCAACAATAGGTATTCTTACGGTTACAAAACTACCTTTTTCAATTGTTGCATTAGACTTTGACACTTTCTTATTGTATTTTCTCATCGTATATTTCAACAGATTTTTTTTTTTATTTCTGTCCAACATCTGTCTTATCCTGTCGTGAGTTGTAATTTGTCCATCGTATATTTTCACGGTACAGTTTCTGTCGTCAGTAGGGTCAACTATAATGTCGTTCAGTACCATAAAGTCATCAACTGCCATGAGTTCATCCTGTGTAGGTCTGTAATCTGTAACATCGTAAGTCTCAGATATTTCCGTCGTTTCAGTTCGTCTTCGTTTTCGGGTCGGTTGCACATGTACGTCAGCCATAACGGAAAACACGTCAGTCTATGAGCAGCTTAAGTCGACCATCGAATCCCCTAATTCCACTAAACCATGTGTTCTCGGATGCCGAGGTCTTCCTGTTATGATGTTAACATCGCCGTTGTTTGGCCAGAGTTTCAAAGTTTCTCTTATCACGGCGTTGCAGAATTCTCCCCCGTTGTCATGTTGCAGGATCGACGGAAGGCCAACAACCGAAAATACATGCACTGTTAAATTATGAGCTACTTCATCTGCAGGCTTATTTATTTGAGCCAGAAGAAATTGAATTTTGTGTAGTGGTCAATGTAATGACCGATCCAACAGTAGTCCCCGTCTGGATCAGCGCGCTTATCAACTAAGTCTAACTGTCCCATGTGCATGAAATATTTGGATGCGATGGGCTTAAGCGGAGCAATATTTCTTTGTGGCTTCTTACAAGCACACTGAACACAGCCTTTAATCAATTCCATACAAGCTTTCATGGGAATCCCATAATACGTTTGTTCAATGTCCTTGTATAATTTATGATATACAGTATGGGTTCCCTCATGCACAGACTTAAGTATTTCAAATATCTTAGCTCCCTCATGCACAGACTTAAGTATTTCAAATATCTTATCAACTGTTACAACTTTTTTCCAGTTTGCGAGTATTCCCATCCTTCCAGATTCCTACAGTTAAAAGAGAAAAACTCAAATCAGAAAAAGGAAAGACAGAAACTAAAACATAAAATTAATCAGAGAAAGTAACATAATCTTGCGACTCTAGTCGACATCTTTCAAATCTTTTTGTTGTCAACTTGTTTCTAGTTCATAAAATAAAAATCGGTGTGATAACAGTAATTTTAATATTGGGAGAAGAGGTGAAAAAACGTAAAAGGGGCAATAAGTTGATAAAAGTATAGTTTATGTAATACAAACTGAAAAGAAAGGATTCTCACCTCATTTTCGGGTATGTAGAGTTCATTTTCCATACCAAACTCAGAACAGTTTATCAATTGTAAATTTCTTTTCCTTCACATATTAGACCAGCGGCAGAATTATGAAAAATGAAATTTAATGCACCCATCGAACACACACCTATATTATGCATCAATGTAAAGAGGGAAATGGTAACTTTCAAATTAATGATGCCGTAAGTCTCAGAAATGGTCAGATTTTGGCATAAATAAGGTCAAAGGTCAACAATTATATAATTCCAAATATTGTATTAAGGTGAAAATCGATAACTATTGTCAAACTATAGACACATGGACAAGCTAAAAGTTTATGATTTAATAATACATTTATGTAGGCTGTAGAAAATATCAAAAAAATTATTGGGTAACGTAATTTGACGTCGAAATCCACGTTTTTTTAACAGAATTGACACTTAATCCACTTTTGTGCTCTTTTTGTTTCCATACACAAATGACCTTGACCTCCACTTATTGAAATTTACATCAGAATGAAGAGTTTCCATACCTTTTTATATTCTGATCCATCACTGGTAAGTTATGGAGGGGATATAATTAAATTTACTAGTTTTCATCCAGCTGAGTAATTTAGTCTGACTGTGTTGTTTGTCTTACACTAATGACGTCTCTGATGTTTATGACTTTCAAACTTCTGTGAGTTTTTACTTTTCCGAAACAAATCATTCTAACGTATTTTGACGTTTTTCTTACGTTTTGATTCCATCGATGACCTTATAATTAGAGACAGAAATACTCTTTTATATTACTTTTGGCAGTTGTATCAAGGTCAGGAAAATGTCTCAATTACTACAATTTGCAATACTTTGTTTTCCAAAAAACAAATATACTAGATTTTAAACAGGATTAAGAGTCTTCGTCTTCTAAATCTCTCTTGTGTGTATTGATATTACAACAGAGATCTAACGCTTGGCATGAATAGAGTTCAATACAGGACAAATTCAGTTCGAAACACACACAATCCCTACTGCACACTGATTTCCCTTTGCATGTGCATACTAAATCTTGAAGGAAATCGGATGATATTTGACCTTCAAATAAGACAGGTTCCAGACCAAACTTTCCCTCTCTCCAACCGTAGTAGAGAGGTGACCCAATAACTGCCTTAGCTTCGTGTGCACTCATCCAGATTTTTGTTTGCAAAGAAATTCTCAACACATGCTGCTTAAATGTTGCTTCACAAGGTGGAAGTCTAATCAAGCTGGAATCTTTACATGTGGTCAGTTTAACGCGGAACCTGCTCAGGTCGCTATGACAGCGTTTTGACTCCCTTCGATCATACAGCCTTGATATCAGTTTTCGACAGACGTCAACCGATTTCATCTACGTCTGCGTGATATATCATTGATAAATCACTGAATTGATCGGGTGTTTCTTTCAGTGCTTTAAGCATAGATGTTTTGCCGATTCCAAAGAAAGAAGATGTGGTATCACACCTTGTAATAGCATGTCCAGCTGGTAAGATATTGCACACAACTGTATTTAATGACTTACACAACTCATGTACAGGAATATAACGCCGACAATCCTTAATGCTGGTAACCATTCCTGTTTGGAACCATACCTCACACGTGCTTGTCATTTGTGGAAAATAATGTATCAAAAGCACGAGAACGTCCATGTCTGGAGAATTTACCACAATACGACCTTTTACTTTGTTTTCCCTATAAAGTTTGTCAGCATTTAGTGCATGCAAAAATATACGTGTATCTGCCTCTTCTTGTGTACTTGACAAATCACTGCAATCAGTTATACCATTGAGCGCTACCATCTTCACCCTCTCTGGATTTTGAAATGACCCAGCAAGGTATAACTATTGCCCCTTCTTGAGACAACTGTTTTCACTTAAGTACCCCACAGCGTAATCACCAAGAAATCTTATCAATGACTGTTTATTTTCACATAGCTCAGAAATGTTTTCCAATCTGGAATGATTCTTCCTTCGATGACCTGAAAAAAGTTTCCAGTGAAGAAAGACTTGGACCGACGTTCTCGTTCTGCACTTTTGATTGACTTTTTGATGTCATATCTATCAAAAATATCAGCAACCATTGAAACAAACTGAAAGGAAGCAACATGATGTCGAACAAAGTCCATTGCCAACTCACCAAAATTTCTATACTTGTTACATCAATAGATTGCAACAATGCCATACCATCTCTGATATACATGTATGTTGCTTTAGAAATATCAAATATAGGAAAGTTGGACTTACCAATACATCCTGTTCCAATAGGTGATATAAGTCTGCCTTGCAACTTTTACGCATAGTGTCATGAAAAATGGCTGTCGAGATTGGGCCAATTGGGTAGGACAGAACTTTGTCAACAGTAACATCATCACAATTTTCTTGTCATATCCTCGAATGACTTCAGATTAGATCTTCGAATCGGATTATAGAATCTACGAGACTGACCATTTGACAAATAATCTTCAACAAAAGATTTAGCCATTTTTGTACCTTCATCAATAGATTTCAACAGGGAGTCTTGAACATCTTTCGATACGTGCATCCCTGTTGAAATATTTATAAGAGGAGCGGGATGTCAGGCAACGTCAATAGGATCTGTCATTTTATTTCGTATATGGTATATCAAATCATTGACCTGCTGTTCATCACGTTTCATTGCTGCAGGCTTTGTTTCTTCGTGTTTCTAAGCCAGATCTGTGGCGCATTTCTGAGCTGAAATGACCAAGAAAATGCCGAGTCAATGTCCATCTAATTAACGTAGATTTTTTACGTGTTAACTCGACGATTCCAACGATTCCTTTAGATTCTTTAATAATGTTTTTTTCGGTTGCCATATTGCTCTATATGCCATTGACAGTTTCAGAGTGTAATTAGATGGAAAATGAAATATTTTAATCGTGTTGTTTTTAATTGGTATCAAACGAAATCAGTGAAATTTCGTGTTGACCAAACCTCTTGAATTCAAAGAGATTTAAAAATTAATAATACACATCCGAACAAAAACAGATTGTTAGTTTTGTTCATTTTTGTCTTATCTATATATTCTGATATGAAAATGTGACTGGAAAACTACGAATCATTTAGAATATTAAGACTTTTATGTATACGTGTAAATTTTCAAAAACCACAAAAACAATAAAAAAAAAAAACCCAGTTTTTACAGAAATCAGACCATACGATTTTCTTACGGCATGTGAAATATTTTTGTTTAATGTATAGTCTTTCATTTTAAAGCGTTTCCAGGTGTGTGTTATGTGGGTGCATTAATCTCCTTAAATAAGCGTCTTTTTCAGATTTCGCCGCTGGACTATATTGCCGGAATCTAGCTGAATCAGTTTTTCCATTCATTAAAACATAAGTAATTCTCTCGGTCTTCTCACGAGTAAACGGTTGGTTTGATGGTTTTTGTAATAAAGTTCCTAAATATGCTTCAAATGTTTTTCCCGCATTGTTTACTGGCGATTACTTTAATAACTTTATTCAATTTCAAACTATTTTGTTAACTGCGAGTGAGCAGAATTCACTTATTACGAACATCTACACATCTACATCTATGGTGTTGACTTGAAAAAGGTCGTTGACCCGTCACTCAAGTATATGTGACGTCCTCCAACATGACAAAATTCATTGCATATATAGTAAATTCCCAAAAGTGTGCATATTTACAAGTGATTAAAATCAGGATAAAATCATCATCTTGTTCATGTTGTTCAGCCACCGTAGTAGAGCTTAGTGAGTCTGCTCTTAAATTCCTCACTGCTGTCTATGTCTAACAGTTCATCTGATAGTTGGTTCCAATCCCTGATGGTACGTGGGAAGAAACTGTATTTGTAAACATCTTTTTTCGGTCTGATTTGAATGTATCTTTTCGGATGATGGAATCTCGAAGTTCTCGTTGGTTTAATGATGTAGGATGGTATTGGTATCGCTACTTTTTCATGGATGGTTTTATGTAAAAGTGTGATACGGGCTATTTTTCTTCCTGTTGAAAGTGGTGGTAATTCCAGTTGTTCTAGTAATGTTGTCACTGTACCAGGGTCTCTTGAGTAGTTGCTTTTGATGAAGCGTGCTGCTCGGCGTTGGACCATCTCAATCTGTTGAATATGTTTTTGGAGATAAGGGTCCCAAGCGCTGCTGGCATACTCAAGGTGAGGTCGGACAAGTGCAAGGTATGCTTGTTTCTTTACCTCCTCTGGACATGATCCTACATTTCAGCGTATGAAGCCTAGTGCTTTATTTCTTTTCGTTACAACTTTCTGAACTTGTTTGTCCCAAGACATGGTGTTCGTGAGTTCAGCTCCTAGGTATGGATTTGATGTTACTGTTTCTAAGGTATGTCCATTGATGTTATAGTCGAAGTCTACTGTTTTCTTCTTTTTTGTAATCTTTAGAACATAGCATTTCAGAGGGTTGAAAATCATCTGCCATGTTTTAGTCCAATTAACCATTCTGTCAAGATCTTGTTGTAGCCGATATCTTTGGTGGATATTGCTAAGTATAGTAGGCTATCATCTGCAAATAGGCGAATTTTGAATGTGATGTCATTGCCTATTCGTTGATATATAAAAGGAACACCAAAGGGCCTAGTACCGTTCCCTGTGGTACACCAGATGTTACTTTGGCTGTACTAGATTTGTCTCCTTCTATGGTCACTTGTTGTTCTCGTTGCGTGAGCCATGCTTCAAGCCATGCTAAATTCAGGACATGTAAGTTTGTAATAGATTAAATTATACATATTTCTAAATTGTACAATTGCGATAATTAACTTTTTTTTAAATATATTTTAGATTCGAATAACGTTGATCTGTAAAATATTTTTGAAGCCTCGATAATCTCTTAAAACTAGGCAGACCGTACGCGTTCGTTCCAAATACGTGTATGGTCTGGAACATTCATATTGTTGTTATATAAAATAACCATTTTGATGAGATAAAATCAAACTACATGTATTCATATTAATGTTCAGGTTGAATCAGTTTTCTAAATGTTCAGGGGGCCGTTGTGGTCGTGATCGTATGGTAGTTGGATTTATAACTACCTATGCAATCAGTGCCCATCACCACTAATGTTATGAGTTTGAATCCCGCACATGTGAGGTGTACTCGGTACAACATTATGTAATAAAGTTTGTCAGTGAATTACGACAGGTCGTTGGTTTTCTCTGGGTACTCCGATTTCCTCCACCAATAAAACTGCCATATTATAGCTGAAATATTGTTGACAGTGGTGTTAAATATCACAACCATCATCCCTACAAACTAATTCTAAAATGACAATTTTTTGGATGGTGTTAAACTGGTAAAATTATTGGTCTTGAATATGGACATCAGCCTCAATACTGGATCCATCATCTATTAAGCAATGTTCTTTTTGGCTAGGTACAAAGTAATCTTCGTATGTCCAATTTATGGACAGGTCAAAATCATATTGACTCTTGAAGGATAGATAGCTCTTTAAGATTTATTGACAAGTGATGAATGGTGAATTGAAGAGGGGCTTCACTTTGAAGAATAGGAGAGCATGTTCATTAAAGGAGGAAGGACTGATAAAAATGAAATTTTATTACAACTTGTCCTGATTAAAGGAAGCAATGTTGGTATGTTTCCAACTTTTACATGTTATATTTAGGATCCTTTTTCAAACAATTCAAATATTTTTCTTATCATAGATAACGGCAGTTGAAAATTAAAAACGGATTCAAACTTTATTTAAATTTTCAGCATCTTTACCCAAAGGAAATGAATGTAGACAGAATGGGTAGGATTATTGGTGTTTAATGTCACTCTCAACAATATTTCTGTTATATCTTGATGTTAGTAAGATTTTTCAGTGGAGAAAAGCTGACCTTACAGTCACTGAAAAACTTTATCTAAATTTGTATCAACTACACCTCGCCACAGCTGAAATAGAACTGACATACTATAGAAAAGTGAGGGACTGTTTTATAGATGTAAATCCATATATGTGGCCATGAGGCCCCCGAAATTAATTGAATGGTACATGCTATGGTTACTTGATTGATTGGTGTTTAACACTAACTTTAGCAGTATTTCAGCTATAGCATGGCTCATATTTGTTCTTAAATTGGTATTATATCATGAAATCCTACACCATGAAGACTATTTCAAATAAAAGTGAGTGGGAAAATGAGATTAATTTCATACTTATTTTAAGTAACAAATGTATGTGACTTGCACATTGTATCATTGAAGACCTTATAGGTACATTTAAAAACAGTAATAGCAGCAGTCAGGTCCTTATATATATATAGTATTGCCTTGGATTGTTACACGAGTTTCTGGTAAATTTCTTTCATGTTTTCTTTACAATACACCCAAATACATTTTTGATAAATTCATGGAGCAGGAATCAACTCTAGGCAATTTAACAGAAATCAACTACATAAATGATGTAGAAATTTGAAATACTGAAACTTTGCTGAAAAGTTTTTATTTATTTTTGACCTGTGCAATTTTTTTTTACATACCAATAGGACAGATAATCAACAGAAATACATCACTTACCTGTAAGACAGATAATTGAAACCTGATTATCAATTAATTAGTAAATACACCACTTACCTGTAAGACAGATAATCAACAGAAATACATCACTTACCTGTAAGACAGATAATCAACAGAAATACATCACTTACCTGTAAGACAGATAATCAACAGAAATACATCACTTACCTGTAAGACAGATAATTGAAACCTGATTATCAATTAATTAGTAAATACATCACTTACCTGTAAGACAGATAATCAACAGAAATACATCACTTACCTGTAAGACAGATAATCAACAGAAATACATCACTTACCTGTAAGACAGATAAT
>MJUT01005073.1:0-10109 GCA_002080005.1 Gigantidas platifrons
TTAAAATTCCGGAATATAATATAATATATATGTTTTTAATTGTTTATTATAAAGATATTGTAACGGTTTTTCAAATCAAGCGATACTATTCGATAATTAAGAAGCCATTTTATTTTAGCCATATGTAATAACAGTGCCGTATTCCACCCCTGTAATACGGAAGCTGTATTACACCTCATCATGATATGAAATTACATTAACCATCTATATTACATAATTATCTAAATGATACATATCGTAAGTATGCATATGATAAATAGTGTTTATCGACCAAACATGTCAATATTTACTTTTTTTTTACCTGAGACTACACCTCCAATACCGTAAATGTAGATATTTCTTATTTATCAATTTACCAAAAATATACGTAATTGTCTCTATATGATTCTCATAAATATGAAACTTCCTTACTAATATATTTTTCATAATGATTAATAAAAACAAAATTCGATCAATAAAATAATGTATTTATACTGTTTTGATAATATTGTTATATATGTACATTATTGATCATATAAGATCTATATTTATACATGTTGTGTGTATTGAATGTTGTATGCACATTATTGATCATATAAGATCTATTTTTATACATATTGTGTGTATTGAATGTTGTATTATCGCTCCGTTATGTTAGACATAAATCCCGTTATAACGTACCCCAACCAAGTAAATGATTTAGTGTTGATCAATATCGAGCGTGTATCGGTTGTTTTAATAACATTGTCAGATTCAAACAACGGACATGTACTACTACCCTTTACATAATTCATCGTACCAATTTCTCATATAGCCAGTATAAAGGTATAATTTGTTCTGTCATTATCATGTTGTCATGTTCTGTATCTCTATATGAATTAGCTATGATATCCTTCTACTACTAGTTGTATCTGACCCATACACCAGCCATGACCCTCTCGCTGACGTAAGTATTTGTCATATGAATGCTAGGAGCTTGTACGCGTTTGACACAGACTTGAAATCGAACCGAACAAAATTAGATAAAATTCAATCAGCATTGTTCCTTCAGTATCGACATCATATATGTTAGAGAAACATGGCTTAAATCAAATATATCGTGTGAATATATCACAATCAACAACTATGCCGTTTATCACAAAGATAGGTCAGATCATTCGGGTTACGTAGGAGTAGCTATTTATGTAGCGGATTAATGAAATAAAAATAATAATGGTACATGTATAGTGCGAAGATATCAAAATCAGCAATTCTACGTTTATCACAAAGATAGGTAAGATAAGTCGGGTTACGTAGGAGTAACTATTTATGTAGCAGATTACCTATTATCCCAGAGTCGTGTCTAGGTCGAGATTCAAAGTATAGAATACATCTTGGTGTCTGCTATAGCCCACCCTCCAATTAGCTTAATGTCCGAACAACTTGTATTGAAAATTCTGATAGAGTTATCCCCGTTGAAAAGTGACAACCGCATTATATCTGATGACCCCCAAAAACCAGAAATATTCAATGATTTCTCTACCGAGATTACTATCTCTGATCATTCTGATGGACTTCCAATACTTCCACGGATAACCTATCTTACTGATGATAGACTATATAGTGATACAGCTGATAAAGAATCTGATAAAAATACTAAAATACTTACGACAATCCAAACAAATCTAGTTTTCCTGATGCAATCTCTAATCATATCCTTAAATCGTGTGACGACATTCTTTATAAACACCTCACCAAGCTGTTTAACTACTCACTACTGATGGGAGCGTACCCTTCATGTTGGGGATGTTTTCATGTCTGTCGGGGTTATTAAAATAAGGGTCAAAAGAGTGAAATGTTCAACTATCGTTCCTTAAAAATTCTAAAATGTATATAAAAAATACATGAGAAAATAATTTATAGGTCACTTTATGAATATTGTGTTTCTCGTAAGCTAATCATTATCATGATATCAGAGCTTAAGAGAAATGACCCTACAGCCAACCAGCTACATACTGTAACTCACAACATTATAACTATCTTGATTACAGTAAATGTTATGGTGTTTTGTATATGATAAACGTTAGAGAATACCGAATGGACAATCACAAATGAACAATCCAGAGAAACTAGCAACAGAGGGTACACAAGACGAGGATAACCAAAACAAAAACACAACACAATGTCTGTTAGACACCACTGTATGCAAATACAAACGCATATAATTTAAATAAGACACGAGCCCTCCTACAAGCAACTGGAGGTAAAGATGAACCAAATATCGTTTTTATACATAAAGTCAAATAAAAGGACAGCACAAACAAATTAAAAATATGAACAACATGGACCCCATCGAAAACCGGGTAAACTTAGGTGTTCGCGAAGGGTGTTTTAGGTTGTTTATAACTAACTGCTTATATAACCTATTAAATATACAATATGTAGTTTAAATCAACAATGTTTCTCATGTGTGACTCTTTTGCATCACTAGTCACCACCTATCGTTCTTAGTGAGTTTGGTGACCTCGTATTATCCTATGTTCAATTTTTTATTTCTTATTGACTTTATGTTTCACTGATATTGATTTGTTTATCGGATTGTGATTGTTTTTACAGCTTCCTCTATTTAGTATTTTATTTTACCTTTGTCAGACGATACATGCACGGAATAATAAAACAAAGATACACGCACGGAATAATGAAACAAAGAAACACGCAAGCTTTAAATTAACCTTTAGATATATCGATTAGAAGTGATATGTATGTTGTACTTGTCACACCATAGTGTCGATGTTGTTCATAGCAACCATACTTGGCAGTGACAGGTATGTACTATTCCATATCTTTATATACTAAACATTTTTAAGCTGACAACGTTTTCTTATAGTAAAGAAAGTTTATTAATTATGTACCAAAGAGGGTAATCAAAAGGCGTAAATCGACGAAATTTCAATACAAAAGACAAACAATGATCTACAAAGATTGAGCAATATACACATCACACAAAACCGGAGATTAACTCAGGTCTTCCGGAAGGGTTATCAGTTCCTTCCCCATTTGTGCTACATGTCATGTTACTAATAGTAATATTATTAAACGACATCAACATCGTCTGACATGGAAAGCATGTTGAACATCAGTAAATACAAATAACATTAAAACAAAACATGAACTTCCGACAAATGAAAGAAAAACAAATGGGAGGAAAGAAGAACGTGTCGTAGTACATTACGGACCTAAAACGTGAAAACATCGACATATAATTTGACAAAATGAACAACCCTACTAATACATGTACAGACTGGGGCGAACTCAGGTGCTCCGGAAGGGAAAATAGATCATGTTTCACTAAAGGATAAGTCATGCAATACAATTTTCTCATTACAGACATCAATATGGTTTCAACTGTTATCATAATTCTGATCTTTGTTATTGCTGTTTACGGCCATGAATGTAAAGATTTCACGTTGTCGGCTTCAGATCAATCTGTAATTGATATGATGAAACACTATCTACATACATCAAGGAAGGAAGAGTGTTCTGATGATAAACTTAGTAATTGTTTTAAAGTAGATCAACACTTTTTAGTTTTCAATATTTTGAAAAACAGATTATTATTATTATGCAAATAATATGCCAACGAAAATGAAATTGCTCTACAAGAATTGGTCTTGTTGCTTCAGGGTATTAGATAATAGAAAAAACATGTTTCATTACGTTCCCATATGTTTCAATGTTTAGTGTGTCTATAGTATCTACTAAAAGTGTTAAGGTCAATATGCCTTAAACATATCTAGTCAATTGGAATCCATAAGAGTACATTCTACCAGTACTAAGTAAAAGTATGATGAACACATCTGAAGGCAGAAATGGTATTTTATTTCGACAATAACAAAATGTGAAAGACTGTATGTTATCTATTCTGTATTTTCATTAAAAACCCAAAAAAAAACAAACCATGTAGATTCAATTTATATTCAAAATATACACTATATTCCCTGTGTTGTAGGCAGGTAAAGGATATAATGATTCAGTAGCTTAATAATTGTTTCTACTGTTATTCATTGTCAGTGCTCATCATAGTTTCCAATTTTCTATAGTTTAGAAAACATATGTAGCTATGTAAATTATATACAAAGCAATACCATATGATATCGTCTTTGTGTTATGTTTGAAAAGAAAGTGGGGTATATTTAATGGAAACGTTCGTAGCAAGAGTCAGACATACAGAACGGCCTGCAAAACAGACTCCATGACTAGATTGTCTATTGGTAAAGGTCTCGTCTTAGCAATTGTTTCTGACAAACATGTCTTCAAAAGAACAACAATGAAGTGGAAACTCGATACGTTGACTTGGATAATATTACTTTTTATCAATCTTATGTTCTGCAACTTCAGCATACATTTGTACTTTTTTCGCTTTTTTTCTCTTTATAAAACAGATGCTGGAGTAACATACATCCGATGGGGAAAGAAAACTTGCCCAGATGCCGCAGATCTTGTTTATTCAGGTATTGAATAATTAATGTGAATAGAACTGATTTATTATTCAAGTGAAAAATACACACAAATAATGGTATAGATAATTATTATGAAAATATTATAAATTAAAATCTTTCATATTTTCTTTATAAAATGTTACATTGTTAGAAAGGAATATTTGTTTATTTAATAGCCTTATCATCTGTTAGTATTTGTTAATGATGACAATGTTAATTATTGTAGGTCAAGCAGGAGGTAACCATTACGGTAACAAAGGAGGTGGTAGTAACTACCTCTGTTTACCAAATGATCCTGATAATGGCAAACCATATTCATATGCTAATGATGTGCTATATGGAGCAGAATATGAGACGGATTCATCTACTAAGCCATCAGGATTAGACAATTTGTATCAAAAAGATGTTCCTTGTGCTGTATGTAGACGTAGAGGAAAGTCTTCTGTTCTTATGATACCAGGTAAATGTTTTTAATTGAAGTGCATTTTAAATATCTAAGCAAAAAAAATCATCTTATTGCTTTACATATCAAGAAAGCCATGCTATCAATTTATGAAATATTTCCTTGCTATTCCAAACAGAACAACACGAAATAATTATATTATTTACATGATGATTCTGAAAGTGTGATATTAAACAACAAATAATCGACACAATGTAATACTGTGAACCATTTGAATGGCGTTTGTCAATACCAACTGTGTTGCTGACGATTGTCACTGTTATGTAATGGAAAATATACTCCTACTGTAAATTCTTACAAATAATCAACGAGACCCGTAAGGGTCGAGTTGATTATTTGTTAAGAATCTACAAGTTAAGAGTGTATTCTCTTACAAAATATATGTCCATCTGTAAAGGTGTTTTTATTAAATATGTTTACACTTTTAATGTTCAGATAACCAAATAAGACAACAATTAACAAAAATAAAACGATATTTTTAATATCGGCACACGTCCTTTCGATTCTCGTTTATATTTAGATATTTCAAGGTCTTTCAAGTGTTCTAAATGTCTATCATCAAATAGTGTCCGCCGTGAAATACTGTCCTCTTTTACAATTAACTCCTATGATAAAGTCCGAGGACGGAATAAAGCGCAGTGATGTCTTCTTTCGGTCAATTTAAGGTTTTTCATTTGAAATATAGCACAACAGGACACAATTCCATAGGACACTATATTCCCTTACAAATGTTTACCTATGATCTGTCTGATTTGTAATTACTTGTGGTTTTTGTATTCCGATAATATAAATGTTCACTTACTCGTCTGTACTGAACATAAATAATGCCAGATTTGAAATACTTGTATATAGTGCATTGTATATAGTTATTAATTGCTTAATTAAAAAAAGTGTCGATATTTTGTTTACCAAAGTTTACTATCAAGAGTCATATATATATATTAATTATATGTTTTAATAGTGTGACCGCCGTAGCGGAGTGGTTAGACGGAAGCAAAGCAACCCTTGATAAGTCGGGCAGAAATATTTACTACACGTTTTTAAACCTAAAATGGTAATAGGTTAAAGTTCATATACACAAGAACAAATGAATAAACTGTAGATTCTTGAAAATAATATACTGTTAGAACAATAGTGTGACGTCAGAGAAATGTATTATGGTGGTACAATTTGAATGATTAAATATTAGAAAGGAAAACGAAAATGTATTTATTTGTTTTATTATTATCTTTTTGTTTTACTTCAGGTAAACAGACATGCTATAGTTGATGGAAGGCAGAATATACGGGGTTTCTTATGACTGAGGACAAAGGTTATAACAACAAAGATTATGCTTGCATGGACAAGGACGCTGGAGGAATAGACAGTGACACATCAAATAAGAATGGTGCTCTATTTCATGCAGTGAGGACCACGTGTGGCAGTTTAAGATGTCCTCCATACAAGAATCACACAGAAATGTATTGTGTTGTATGCACAGTATAAATTATTTATTTATTTTTTAATAAACCAATCGATCAAACAAATTTTATTTATTTAATCACGACAGCAGGGAATCAAAAATCTGAAAAAAATCTTCCTTGGAAATAACATTAATAAACAATGAACCTCGTTTATCAGTCAAAATTATAAAACTATACATAAAACGATCAGTTAAATGGATGATTCGGAACCAAACAACAACAGTTCACAAACAAAAGAACAAAAGCACAAACGAAACACACTCCAACAAAGACATGGGATAAAAATCACTTCTACATGATATATGTATATGTTGTGTATTGAACAAAAAATCCAATGTTGTGGTACTGTTAAATCTTGGTGGACACCACAACACATTTAATAGTACTTCACTGTAAATCTTGTATACCGATTTCAAGAAAGTTAAGCTAAAGCATTTTCTACATTTTGCCTTCTGCCATATACCAAAAGGGTAGATACGTAATATCCGAATTCCCCTTTGTCAGACTTTCAGATGCCACGTCTGTTTGGCTTTGATTTTCATTCGTTCCATTGTATTTGTGATAATACAATATACATACAATGGTGTACATATATTTTTATTATCATCCTTGAATCTTAGATAAGGCGTTGGGTTGGGTTATGGTGTTTACCGCCACTTTCAACACTATTACAGTTATATCGTGGCAGTCAGTTTTATAGGTGGAGGAAACCGGAATAACCAGAGAAAACCACTGACCTGCCACAAGTCACTGACAAGATCACATAATATTGTATCGAGTACACCTCGTCTGAGCGGGGTTCTAGCTCAACGCTTTAGTGGTGATAGGCACTGATTTAATCGGTAGTCATAAATCCAACTACCATACGGCCCCTTGCATTTTAGATGAACAACAATCTTTACATAGCTCATCTAGCCCTAGAATAAATTATGTACTGTAAACAAGTTTGAAGTCATAAATCCAAGAAGGAAAAACAATACAATGGGCAAACGAAAAAGGACAAAATGACAAACAATGATTTATAAAACATTACACAAAAAACCTGATTGAGCAAAACGAATCCTACTTTAAACCGGAGTAATATGGTATCTTGAACACCCCAAAAATCAACTCCGGGTTCAATACACAATATGGAATTTTGAGCCCGCGGTCAAATTTTCGTAATTGTATTTTTATTCACATCATGGTAGATTGAAGCCCCTCATTCCTACCAAACGAGGAGGTTCGATATACCATGGGTATCGGGGTCAAAATACAATTGGTAGGAGGTTCGATATACCATGGGTAGGCGGTTCATGATACCATAAGAGAACGTTCGATATACCATGGGTAGGGGGTTCGATATCCCAATAGAACCCCATACACTTGGTACATAGAACCCCTTACACATGGTACATATAACACCCTACACATAGAACATAGAATCCCCTACACTTGGTACATATAACACCCTACACTTGGTGTATAGAGCCCCTACACATGGTACATATAACCCCCTACACATGGTACATATAACCCCCTACACATGGTACATATAACACCCTACACATGGTACACATAACACCCTACACATGGTACACATAACCCCTTACACATGGTGCATAGAATCCCCTACACTTGGTACATATAACACCCTACACTTTGTGTGTAGAGCCCCCTACACATGGTAAATATAACCCCCTACACATGGTACATAGAACCCCCTACACATGGTACATATAACACCCTACATATGGTACATATAACACCCTACACATGGTACATAGAATCCGCTACACATGGTGCATAGAACCCCCTACACATGGTACATATAACCCTCTACACATGGTACATATAACACCCTACACATGGTACATATAACACCATACACATGGTACATATAACACAATACACATGGTACATAGAACCACCTACACATGGTACATAGAACCCCCTACACATGGTACATAGAACCCCACACACATGGTACATATAACCCCCTACACATGGTACATAGAACACCATACACAAGGTACATATAACTCCCTACACATGGTACATAGAACACCCCACACATGGTACATAGAACACCCAACACATGGTACATAGAACCCCCTACACATGGTATATATAACACCCTACACATGGTACATAGCACACCCTACACATGGTACATAGAACACCCTACACATGGTACATAGAATCACCTACACATGGTACATAGAACCACCTACATATGGTACGTATAACCCCGTTCACATAGTACATAGAACCCACTACACTTGGTACATAGAACCACCTACACATGGTACATAAAACCCCCTACACATGGTACATATAACCCCCTACACATGGCATATAGAGCCCCCTACACATGGTACACAGAACCACCTACATATGGTACATAGAACCACCTACACATGGTACATAGAGCCCCCTACACATGGTACATAGAGCCCCCTACACATGGTACATATAACCCCCTACACATGGTACATAGAACCCACTACACATGGTACATATAAAACCCTACACATGGTACATAGAATCCCCTACACATGGTACATAAAACCACCTACACATGGTATATAGAACCCCCTACACATGGTACATAGAATCCCCTACACATAGTATATAGAACCCCCTAAACATGGTACATAGAACCACCTACACATGGTACATATAACCCCCTACACATGGTACATATAACCACCTACACATGGTGTATAGAGCCCCCTACACATGGTACATCGAACCCCCTACACATGGTACATAGAAGCCCCTACACATGGTACATCGAACCCCCTACACATGGTACATAGAAGCACCTACACATGGTACATATAACACCCAACACATGGTACATATAACACCCTACACATTGTACATATAATCCCCTACCCATGGTACATAGAACCACATACACATGGTGTATATAGCCCGCTACACATGGTACATCGAACCCCCTACACATGGTACATAGAACCACCTACACATGCTACATTTAACCCCCTACACATGGTACATAGAACACCCTACACATGGTACATAGAACACCCTACACATGGTTCAAAGAACACCCTACACATGGTACATAGAATCCCCTACACTTGGTACATATAACCCCCTACACATGGTACATAGAACCACTTACACATGGTACATAGAACCCCCCACACATGGTACATATAACCACCTACACATGGTACATAGAACCCCCCACACATGGTACATAGAACCCCCTACACATGGTACATATAACACCCTATACATGGCACATAGAACACCCTACACATGGTACATAGAATCCCCTACACATGGTACATATAACCATCTACACATGGTATATAGAATCCCCTACACTTGGTACATAGAACCCCCTACACATGGTACATATAACCACCTACACATGGTACTTATAACCCCCTACACATGGTACATAGAATCCCCTACACTTGGTACATATAACAACCTACACTTGGTGTGTAGAGCCCCCTACACATGGTCCATATAACCCCCAACTCATGGTACATAGAACCCTCTACACATGGTACATATAACACCCTACACATGGTACATATAACACCCTACACATGGTACAGAGAATCCCCTACAAATGGTACATAGAACCCCCTACACATGGTACATATAACCCTCTTCACATGGTACATATAACACCCTACACATGGTACATATAACACTCTACACATGGTACATATAACACCCTACACATGGTATATATTACCC
>MJUT01005073.1:21515-36789 GCA_002080005.1 Gigantidas platifrons
CGGGTATATATATATATATATATGTTACAGGGCAAATCCGAATCCAGGGCTATTCGGAATCCTCCTAGGGCAAATCGGAATTCGAGTTTGTCGTAGTAGAAACCCGAATTCCGATTTACACTGGTTTTAATTCAGTGTAAGTCAGAATTCGGGTTTCTCCTAGGACAAATTAAGATATCCCGATTTGAACTAAGGCGATTCCGAATCGCCCTAAAATGGTCTACTAAAAATCGTTGATCTGCCTGATTCTCGCACAATCAGATTAGGGATAAGGCTACCGTTAACTATCTTCGAGAGGCTGAGCGCAGGAGAATTCGACATGAATCTGCACCGTCTTTTGTGCGGAAGCATTATTCAATTGGAGATACCGTCGGTATACAAATTCATAAAGTTGATAGGAGAAATACAGACTCGAAAAATCTGCCTTGTAAAGTTTTAGACATAAACATCATCAACGATTCAAAATCGTTATACCTTGTATAAGATATTTTCTAAAGATGGAATATTGAAGAACTTCTATTCTGAAGATGATCTGGCTGATCTTAGAACAGTCTGTTTTCCCGGTTTGAATTCAATAAATCCCGATTCTCTAAATGAAATTTCCCATATTGAGGCCTGTCAAAAAAAAAAAAAAATGTCTTTGGAGATACTCCTTTACTGAAATCCATTTGTAATTGTGCTTCTAAGTGCAATACGCTGAGATGTCCATGTAGGAAGGCGAACTTGCAGTGTTCCACAAAATGTCATACAAACAATCATAAATGTGAAAATAAATAAAAATATCAGTTTTGTCAACATTTTGTAAACATATTTCGTTCACTTCAAATTGTATTTCTGTAATACAAATTAGTTTGTTTTCTTTTGTCATATCAAATACTCGGTAAACCTGTAAAACATTAGTACAATAGAGAAATAAAATGTTAGGAGGATTCGGAATCGTACTAAGCAATATTTTCAGTAATATTCCGAATCCCACTAGAATTTTAGTACGATTCGGAATCTCCCTAGTACAAATCGGGATATCTTGATTTGTCCTAGGAGAAACCCGAATTCCGATTTACACTAGATTAAAACCAGTGTAAATCGGAATTCGGGTTTCTCCTAGGACAAACTCGAATTAGATTTGCCCTAGGAGGATTCCGAATCGCCATGGATTCGGATTAGCCCTGTAACATATATTTATATTGACTGTGGTAAGACATCACTAATCTATAGCCTTCATTCAAATCACGAATTATATAATTATTTCATGATTTCGTTGATAAAATTACTATGCCAAGTTATTTTCATTACTACAATCTTATATGAGAAAATCCTTTTTGAAACTTTTAGAAAATAATGTAGACAATAATTATTTACCAGACAGTTACTCTTGTTAAGGAAAATGTTAATTCTGGGTTATGAAATGAGTCAGGGCCATTTTGTATAGGGCAGGCGGTCTTTTAGCTCCTTATGAAACCATATTTTTTCTGCTTTATAATGCACGAAATGTGAACTTTCTTCAACAATGATTTTATTATATGAACATTTGTTTTACAGATTTGGACTGTATTTGATATTATCTATTATGGACATATTCAGAGTCAACACTATTCATCAACTCTATGTTATTTTTGTTATTACTCTTATTAATTAATTTATTTATATTGTTTATCATTTGTCCCGGTTATAAAGATTTCAAAATAAATCTTTTCGGACTAAATGCTAATAACTTATGATATGACACCATTCATGACGAGGTGTACTCGATACAGCATTATGTGATAAAGTTTGTCAGTGACCTGGGGTAGGTCAGTGGTTTTATCCGGTACTCCGGTTTCCTCCACCAATGCCGTGAATTTGACCACAACCTTCTTTAGTAATTAAACATTACTTTTGCTTTAACTAAACATTTTTAATAAGTTGTAGCATTGTACCAGTATGTTCACTTGTTTGTTTCTCAATTAACAACTATTAGCGCATTATATAATAAAAAAAAAAACATTAAGGAAAACTTTTCCTATAGCTACACTAAATGTGAATCTTATTCATTTTGTTTTTTAACGCTATTCATGATGTCTGTAATAGTTATACACTGAGGTATAGGTGTTTCTGGATTAGAAACCCCGACGGCCCGAGGCCGGAGGGGTTTCTAATCCAGAAACACCGTATACCGAAGTGTATAACTAACTTACTCCCCATGTTATTCTAAATACACGAAATATTCATTACAAAATGTCATAAAAAACAAAAACAATAAACACAGAAACATTAAATTTCATAAATCGATACATTTTTGTGGTTTCCCCATTGGGTACCTCTTCTGTAAAGATAGATTGAACGGATGAGTTGTATTAAGGATTAAACAGATTGATTGGTTAATAATGAGAGATGTTATTCGATATCAATTCGATCTTCGGGAATGATAGACGTGTTATATTAAACTGATTTTTTTGTAGAGAATGGATATTAACCATATTGTCACAAATATTACTCAGAACTGCTAAATAAAGTAAGTAAGAATATATGTTGAATATGACAAAGTATTTTTCTACCAATAAACTGATCAGTTTTTAAGTGCGCATTTAACAGGTTAATGTTTTTTGCTTTGTTTTGTTTTGTTTTGTTTTTTTAAAAGCTTGGATGCAGACAATAAAAAAAGTTTCAGAATGAAAAAAGGTAATAACAGTCTCATTTTCGACAATTTTCACATAATTTTAATAAATTATCCGAAAAAAGGGAGAGTCCCCCCTGGATCCACTAATGTTAATCTTTTGAAAGAGTGCCAACATATATATTTTCTTTTGGGTCCCGGGTGGCTCAATGAGTTAGGTCGCTGGATCTAACAACTCATACAAGCCTATCACCAATACGGCGTGGGTTCGCGCCCGGCTTTGTAAATTACAAAAAAGGGTGCACTCGACTCGCATCCGCAAGTGATAAAGTTTACCAGTTGCTTACCCATGGTCGGTGGTTCTCTCCGGGTACTCCGGCTTCCTCCACCACTAAAACTGGTCGCCATGATATAGCTGAAATATTGTTGAAAGTGGCGTTAAACACCAAAAATCAATCAAATCATTATGTTTTCTTTTTACAATGCTTTCCCGACTAAGTTTTTTTTACGATTTTTTATTGTTATTTAGTTTTATTTTTAACGATTGCTTGAATTTTATTAATACTATACTTCATTAACAAGATCTTTATGTTTTCTTTTTCAGTTTTTCAATATCCAGTTTTCGTGTTATTTTCAGCTGAGTGGTAATTAATTACTTCATTGTTGTAGGCACAATAGGCCGTGCTCACAGGGTGTGAAGACAAGGGTTTCCAGAAACCCCTGTCGTCACACCCTGTGAACACAGGCTATTGTTCTTATAACAATGCAGTAATTCATAGAAAGGCAGTTTCAGAGATAGAAAGCGTATGGTTTAACAATATGAACACGACCTCATTCAACTGTTATATATTGTGTGCTGTTGATCATATCATATTTGTTTTTGTGTGTGTATGTTTTTTATAGACATGTCTTGTGTATCAAATGTTATATGTGTTTGTAGCCGCATCAGTGGCGTAATGTTTAGTGTGCTCGACTTGGTTGCGGTAGATCGTGGGTTCGAGCAACGGTCGGGTCAAACCAAGAACTTTAAAATTGGTATTTGTTGCTTATTCGCTAAGCACACATCATTAAGCAGGAAAAACAAAGACGGGTTGAATCAGAATAATGTGTCCAAGTGGAGCGACATGTCTATCACGGATTGTTGTTTCAGTGAGCTATAAAAAATACAACTCAGCGTATTGGTCTAGAACAAAGCGGACATCATCATCATCTCATTGAAAATTAACTTGTTATCACCATGATATTACTCTAATTTTTTCAACTGGTTGGGCGTGGCTTAACACGGGTTGACTGATTACAGGCCATGTATTTAGGAGGGTCAGGTTACCTGATCAATTTCATTTATACTGCTATATTCAATCGTGCGTGTATGATCCAATCTGTGTATTTAAATTATTTGATTAAAAGAATACTATTGTGACAACACCGATTATATATGTAGATGGGAGGTTAACTATTTGTGTGTGTGTGTGTGTGTGTTTTGTTCATTTCTGATCGCTTGGAATATTTAATTATTCAATATCAGTTACGTTTTCAGCACACATTTTGAATAGTGCTTGGAGATACGTAATAATATTTCTCAATGTTTCAAGAAGTTATTCCTATATAAGTTACATTTCGCAATTACTGAAGAGACATAAATTATCAAAATGGCAATATGCAGAACTCAAATTTTTAATAACCCACACAATACACCCTTGTGCGTGCTATTCCTTTTGTATGAATTGATTTCGGTGACACTGCTGAATACAGTTCAATAATGTCAATAACGGGAACTGCCCTGTACATACACAAAATAAAATCGAATGCTCTCATGTAAATTTAAAGGTCAACTCCGCCCGACCAGTTAAATAAAATAGAGTAATATATATAGCTGAAAAATTGTTGAATCGGCGTTAAACAACAATCACTCACTCACTCTATGTGTTTGTTAACTTTGTGCTTCATCATTTATCGGTTACCTTTAGCACACGTCACTTACGGTAATAATTAGTGTTTATCGACCAATCATGTCACCATTAACGTTTGTTTATCTGAGCCTATGCCTCCAATACCCTAAATGTAATTATTTCTTATTTATCAATTTATTAAAAATATGTGTAATAGTCTCTATGTGATTCTGCTAAATGTGGGACTTGTTTATTAATATATTAATAATACCATATTAGATCAATAAAGTAATGTATTTATAATGTTATAATATTATTGTTATATATGTACATTATTGATCATATAAGATCTATTTTTATACATGTTTTGTGTATTCAATGTTGTATGTGTTATTAACTGTATGTGTGTGTTTTATTATCGTTCCGTTATGTTAGACATATATCCTGTTATAACGTACCCCGACCAAGTAAATGATGTTGTGAATATTGAGCGTGTATGGGTTGTTTTAATAACATTGTCAGATGCAAACAGCGGACATGTAATATTTTGAGGAAGTACGAACTAAAGGAAGCTATATGGTATCTCGATAAACCAGTCAAGAAATCAATATGGACTACAACAATCAAGAAAACCATACTCAACTATTGGAGCAAATCAATAACAGCATTACTACCTCTATACAAAGGACTCAACTTCTTATCATATGAACATTTGGAAAAGGGAAAGATACATCCTATTTTCAAAATCAACTGTCACTCATCTTTAGATACAACTAGGTTGCCAATCAAATTAAAACTACTTACTGGCTCATACATTCTGCAGAGTAAAAGAATTAAGATGTACAAGAATGAAACCGATCCAAATTGTTTATTGTGTAAAAATGAAGAAGAGAATATCCAGCACTTCATTCTGAACTGTGAAGCTCTAAGTAGAGTAAGAGACCCCATACAACAAGAACTGACTGAACTATTAAATACTTTAGGAATGGAGACTGACAATTTCTCAACTAGTTAGAAAATGCAGATTATTCTGGACATAACACAAATAGCAAGAGAAAGGAGATTGTCCCCAGTCAGTGTAGTATCAATTGAACGCCTTACTAGACGCCTGCTAAACCAACTTCACCTGGTCTGTTATAAAATGATATGTGAATAGATTCAGAACGGACACTTCAAACATTCATTCCAGATTTTAGACTCAGACCGGGCATTTTAAACATTTTAAACATTCATTTTAGATTGTAACTGTTGTGATCTATATTTTAGATATTATCACCTTTTATATAAGTGAAACCATAGTTTTACCTATTAATTTACAGTAGAGTATTATATACTTTTCAAATATGAATAAGATTCTTAATAATCTACATACAGAGACATAGTCAAGCCATAGGGCTTACCTTTTAACTTATATTCGTATTTTTAACTGCGAAACAATGATTATAAGTACTTTTAATTAGAGACACAGTTGGGGAAACGGAGTGGGGAGTGGGGACGTCGATTCGTTACTGAAGAAGCTACTATCAGACTTTTTAACCTTTTAACGCAAGTGACTTTTTAAGACATGAGTGATTATAGGAACCTCATTTACTCCAATTTTAAGACTGTACATATGGATTTTACATCATTGGTGATGGATGGACATGATTCACTGTAAATATCGAGCACATATATGGATGGTTTATTTGTGGAGGAGACCCAGCACTGTAAATAGATGAGCACATGTTCAACATACACCCGTGTGGTTCCTCTACGAAGGGGGTTAAAGATACAGAGGTAAGGTAAGGTAATACTACCCAATACATTATTTAATCGTACCAATTTCTCATATAGCCAGTAAAAAGGTATGTTTTGTTCTGTTATTATCCTGTTGACATGTTCTGTATCTATATTAGCTATTGCCAGTTGCATCTGAATCCATACATCCAAACTCTTTCCCTCTAGCTGACTTACGCATTTGCTATATTATTGTTAGGAGCCTGTACCCGTTTGACACAGACTCCAGATCGAACCGAACACAATTAGATGAAATTGAATCAGCATTGTTCCTTCAGTATCAATACATTATATATATTACCGAGCATGGGTTAAGTCAAATGTATCGTGCGAAGATATGAAAATCAGCAATTTAACCGTTTATCACAAAGATAGGTAAGACAATTCGGGTTAGGTAGGAATAGCTATTTATGTAGTGGATTACCTATTATCCCAGAGTCGTGTCTAGATCGAGATTCAAAGCGTAGAATATCTTGGCGTAGAATTAAAAATATAACCATAAATGTATTTTAGTCGGTGTCTGCTATAGACCACCCTCCAATTTTCTTAATCTGCGAACAACGTTTATTGAAAATTCTGATAGAGTTATCCCCCGTTCAAAAGTGCCAACCGCATTATATCCGATAATCCCCCAAAACCACAAATATTCAATTATTTCTCTACCGACATAACTATCTCTGATAATTCTGATGGACTTCCAATACTTCCACGGATAACCTATCTTACAAACGATAGACTCATTCTCTATCCAGAGTTGTCGTTCCTTGCTACGCTACACAACATCTCTGTCAACACCCATTACACAAGATTTTTGTAAAATTTAGAAACAGTTAAAAAAATCTACTTAAAATTGTTCTAATTATTGTAAATATCAATAAAGATGAAAATAAATCACTCATTTCAAATCAATTCTCTCTTAAAAATGATGTGTGATCGTTTTTAACTTTTTAATTTTTACCTCCGCAAAATAGTTCTCCAAGAAGTGGGGGTAAAATCATTTTTAAGAGAGAATTGATTTGAAATGAGTGAATTATTTTCGTCTTTATTGATATTTACAATAATTAAAACAATGTTAAGTACATTTTTTTACTGTTTCTAAGTTTTACAAGAATCTTGTAAAATGAGCGTTGACAGAGATGTTGTGTAAGCGTAGCAGGAACGACAACTCTGGATAGAGAATGACGATAGACTATATAGTGATACAGCTGAAGAATCTGATAAAATACTAAAATATTTACGACAATCCAATCAAATCTAGTGTTCCGAGTGCAATCTCTAATCATAATCTTAAATTTTGTGACGACATTCTTTATAAACACCTCACCAAGCTGTTTAACTACTCACTACGGATGGGAGCGTATCCTTCATGTTGGGAATTTTTTCATATTTGTCTGGTTTATTAAAATAAAGGTCAAAAGAGTGAAATGTTCAACTATCGTCCCTTACAGTTTCTAACATGTATATCAAAAATACATGAGAAAATAATTCATAGGTCACTTTATGAATATTGTGTTTCTCCTGAGCTACTCATTATCATGATATCAGAGCTTAAGAGAAATGACCCTACATCCAACCAGCTACATACTACAACTCACAACATTATAAATATCTTGATTACAGTAAATGTTATGTTGTATATAATAAACGTTAGAGAATACCGAATGGACAATACAGAGAAACTGGTAACATAATGGAGACAAGACGAAGAAAAACAAAGCAAAAAAAAAAACACTATAATATGTGTTGGACATTAATATAGGCAAACAAACGCATATAGTGTAAATAAGACATGAGCCCTTCTATTAACAACTGTAGGTAAAGATGAACTGAACATCGTTTTTATGCGGACATCGTAGCGGATGCCACAGGAACTCAGAACGTAAAGACACATAATTGGACAGCACAAAAAAAAATAAAAAGATGAGCAACACGAACCCCTCAAAAAACCCGGAGCAACACGGACCCCACAAAAAACCCGGAGCAACACGGACCCTACAAAAAACCCGGATCTACACGGACCCCGCAAAAAACCCGGAGCAACACGGACCCCACAAAAAACCCGGAGCAACACGAACCCCACAAAAAACCCGGAGCAACACGGACCCCACAAAAAACCCGGAGCTACACGGACCCCGCAAAAAACCCGGAGCAACATGGACCCCACAAAAAACGCGGAGCAACACGGACCCCACAAAAAACCCGGAGCAACACGGACCCCACAAAAAACCCGGGGTGAACTCAGGTATTTTAGGTTGTTAATAACTAACTGCTTATACAACCTATTAAAATATACAATATGTATTTCAAATCAACAATGTAAGCCTTGTCGTGGTTATCAAACATTAGACAGACGATGCTGACTCTTTTACATCATCACTTATCGCTATCGGTGAGTTTGGTGACCTCGTATTATCAGATATCTTGTTTTTTTTTCTTATTGACTTTATGGTTTACTAATATTGATTTGGTTATCGATTTGTGATTGTTTTTACAGCTTCCTCTATATAGTATTTTATTTAACCGTTGTCAGACGATTCACGCACGGAATAATAAAACAAAGATACACGCACGGAATAATGAAACAGAGATACACGCAAGCTTTAAATTAACCTTTAGAAATATCGATTACAAGTGATATATATGTATGTTGAACTTGTCACACCATATTGTCGATGTTGTTCATAGCAACCATACTTGGTAGTGATAGGTACGTACTATTCCATATCTTTATATACGAAGCATTTTCAAGCTGTTACCGTTTGCTTATAGTTAAGAAAGTTTGTTTTGGTACCAAAGATGGGAATCGGAAGGCGTAAATCAAAGAAAATTTAATACAAATGACAAACAATGATCTACAAACTGGGGCGAACTCAGAAGGGAAAATAGATGCTGTTCCACTAGAGGAACTCGTCGTGTTACTTTTAGTACGAATCTAGTGATAAGTCATACAATGCCATTTTATCATTACAGATTTCAACATGGTTTCAACTGTTATCATAATGTTGACGTGTGTTGTTGCTGTTTACGGCCATGAATGTAAAGACTTCAAGTTGTCAGCTGCAGATCAATCTGTAATTGATATGATGAAACACTATCTACATACAACAAGGAAGACAGAGTGTTCTGGTGGAAAACTGGGTAATACTTTCTATTCTGTATTTTGATCAAAAACAAAACAAAAACATCTTGCTTCAAATTATATTCAAACGTATACAGTATATTGCCTGTGTTGTAGACAAGTAAAGGATACCATGATTCAGTGGCTCAATACTTGTTTCTACAGTTATTCATTGGAGCTGTCATCATAATAATGGCTTAAGTCTTTAAAAATTTCATATTGTATTCTTCTACCTAGAAATAGCACAAGAGTTTCCAGTTTTCTATATTTTAGAAAACATGTGTAGCTATGCAAATTGTATACAAAACAATACCATATATCTATAATATCGTTCTTGTGTTATGTTTGAAAAAAAAGTGAAATAATTTTAATTGAAATGTTTGTAGCAAAAGTGAGATGTAAACAACTGCCTGTAAAATAGACTTCATGACTAAATGGTATATTAGTAAAGGTCTTGTCTTAGCAATTGTTTCAGACAAACATGTCTTACAAATTACAACAATGAAGTGGAAGCACGATACCATGATTTGAATAATATAAAAATTATTAATCTTATGATCTGCAACTTCAATATACATTTGTACTTTTTTAGCTTTTTTTTTCCTCTTTATAAAACAGATTCTGGAGTAACATACATCCGATGGGGAAAGAAAACTTGCCCAGATGCCGCAAACCTTGTTTATTCAGGTATTGAACAATTAAAGTGAATAGAACTGATTTATTATTCAAGTGAAAAATACACACAAATAAAGGTATAGATAATTATTATGAAAATATTATAAAATAAAATCATTCATATTTTCTTTATAAAATGCTACATTGTGAGAAAGGAATATTTGTTTATTTACTAGTACTATTATCTGTTAGTATTTGTTAATGATGACAATGTTAATTATTGTAGGTCAAGCAGGAGGTAACTATTACAGGAACAAAGGAGGTGGTAGTAACTATCTCTGTTTACCAAATGATCCTGATAATGGCAAACCATATTCATATGCTAATGATGTGTTATATGGAGCTGAATATGAGACGGGTGGATCTGCTAAGACATCAGGATTAGACAATTTGTTTGAAAAAGATGTCCCTTGTGCTGTATGTAGACGTAGAGGAAAGTCTTCTGTTCTTATGATACCAGGTATTTTTTTTTTAATTTAAGTGTATTTTAAATATCAAAGCAAAACAAAATCATCTCATTGCTTTACATATCAAGAAAGCCATGCTATCAATTTATGAAATATTTCCCTGCTATTCCAAACAGAACAACACGAAATAATTATATTATTTACATGAGGATTCTGAAAGTGTGATATTAAACAACAAATAATTTGATAATATTGTGAATCATTTGAATGGCGTTTGTTAATACCAACTGTGTTGCTCACGATTGTCACTTTTATATAATGGAGAATATACTCCTACTGTAGATGCGTAAAAATAATCAACGAGACCCGTTAGGTTCGAGTTGATTATTTGTTAAGAATCTACAAGTTAGAGTGTTTTCTCTTACATAATATATGTCCATCTGTAAAGGTGTTTTTATTATATATGTTTACACTTTTAATGTTTAGAAAACCAAATAAGACAACAATTAACAAAATTAAAACGATATTTTTAATATCGGCATACGTCCTTTCCATTCGCGTTTATATTTAGATATTTCAAGGTCTTTCAAGTGTTCTAAATGTGTATCATCAAATAGTGTCCGCCGTGAAATACTGTCCTCTTTTACAATTGACTCCTATGATAAAGTCCGAGGACGGAATAAAGTGCAATGATGACTTCTTTCGGTCCACTTAAGGTTTTTCATTTGAAAGATAACACAACAGGACACAATTTCATAAGACACTATTTTGCTTTACAAATGTCACCTATGATCTGTCTGATTTGTAATCACTTGTGGTTATTGCATTCCGATAATATATTTTAAAAATGTTCACTTACTCGTCTGTGCTGAACATAAATAATGCCAGATTTGAAATACTTGTATATAGTGCATTGTATATAGTTATCAACTGCTTGATTTAAAAAGGTGTCGATATTTGTTTTAGCAAAGTTTACTATCAAGAGTCATATATATATATTCAAATATTGATTGATTTGTTTTTTGCAGATTAGTTTAAACAATATTTATTTTATGAAATTTCAACATACAATTATTCCAATATATATACTTAAGCAATATTCAATGGGATTCAGAAACAAGTTATCAAACTTATGTAAATCTGTCTCCCTAATTATAATTAGATATTGATAACATTAGTAAACAGTGGTTAGTAGAATGATCATAATGAAGGGAAAACAATCAAAAAGCAATTGCAGGTTAATTTGAAAAAAATATTCATAAACAAAAAAAATTACAAAGACGGAGCTGTCATTTACTATCCTCATGGTCTACAACCCAATATATATAGTTCATATTTCATGTGCAGTCTGGTCAATTTCTATCCACATTTATGTTTAATCAAATCGTTTTGTTCTGGCAATGTACTTTGATACAGTTTCAAATACCAATCTGTTTTCATTTTCATTTTTTAAGCTGTTGCCAAATATTAAAGAGTGTACATCGATAGTACCTATAGTTTGTATAGTTTCATTTCTAATAAATATATAATTTGGACATTGCAGCAAGTAATGAGCAGTAGTTTCTCTTTTTCCACATGTACACAGACCTGAATTAATAATATTTTTGTGAAAGAGATGATCTTTAAGGAAGCTACATTTGATACGTAAGCGCGCGAAAATAATTTGCTCTTTTCGTGATCCAAAATTAAAGTAATATGATTTTTTACCCAAATTTCTATTTAAAAAACGTTTAAAACAATATTTTGATGAATTCAATCTGATATCATTTGGGATATTATTCCAAAGCTTAATCGAGGACGGCAAACACGAATTTTGATAATAAGAAGTCCTGCAGGTAAGATAGCATGTGTTGTTTGATCTCCTGGTGTTATGTTGATGGGTTTCAGATATTTGGGGAGGTACTAAAGAATTCAAATAACCAGGAGCATCTTTATGGAACATTTCGTGAAATTTTATTAATTTGTGGTTGTTACGACGAGTCTGGAGCGTTTCCCATCCTGTTTCATCATAGAGTAACTGTTTGGACGTTAATTTGGTGGCACCTGTTACTATGCGGGCCGCCTCAAGTTGAAGACCTTCTAAGAATTCCTTTAAATAGTCTGGGATATTGTCCCATACTATATCACCATATTCCATAAGTGGTCTGATAAATGATATGCAAATTGTTTGCAGATGAGACCTTTTTAGTCTAAATTTGACTCTACGGAAAACAGATAAACGTGATGACACTTTATTCATAATATTTTTAACATGTTCATTCCAATTTCCATCTTCACTTATAGTTAATCCTAAATGTGTGTGGATTACAACTTCTTTAATAATTACATTGTCCATGTAAACAGGGGAATGGTGGGGTTTATGATGTTTTTTAGAGATCGTCATAATTTCTGTTTTGTCAGGGTTGAATTTTATTAACCATTCTTGGGACCACTGGTGAATACTTTCGATATCTTTATTAAGCTGATCGGCAGCTTCATATTCATTATCAGCATTCAAGTATAATGAAGTGTCATCTGCAAACAATTTAATATTACAAGAAATATTATTAACAATATCATTAATGTAAATAAGAAAAAGTATAGGGCCAAGTATTGAGCCCTGGGGTACCCCAGCATTTATAGATTTGGTGTCCGAAGATTCACCGTTTATAACCACTTGTTGACGTCTATTAGATAAATAACTTTTAAACCATTTAAGAACTGTATCATCTATACCAATGCTTTTTAATTTGTATAAAAGACCCGTGTGCCAAACGCGGTCAAAAGCTTTACTTATGTCACAGAATATTATTCTTATTTCTTTTCCATCATTAATTGTTTTTCCAAAGTCATTTGAAATACTAATAAGTTGATTTACGGTAGAATCACCAGGTCTAAATCCTGATTGAAATTTTGTTATGAGGACATTCTTTAACAAGAAGTTATGAACATACTTAAAAATACATCTTTCCATAATTTTACCAATAGATGACAATAGAGATATAGGTCTATAATTTGATAAACAATATTTTTCACCTTTGTTTTTAAAAACAGGTGTGACATTAGGCAATTTCCACATGTGCGGAAAATAAGATGATTGTAGTGATTTATTAAATAGTTTTGAAAGCGGATACTTAAGAGTAGCGGAAGCTATTTTCAAAAGTCGAGGGTGCATCAAGTCAGGACCAGATGCTTTAGATATGTTCAAATGTAAGAGTACATCCTCTACGTCCTGTTGACTGATAGATATATTACATAGTTTTGGATGATCAATTACATTACCTCTTTCAGGAGGGAGATTTTGACCAGAATCGTCAATAGAAGACTGTTTACAAAAATAATTATTAAAACAATTCGCCTTGTCAACATGATTTACAATTATCTGTCCGTCAATATTAAACGGCGGGTAAACTGAATTTGTTAAAGGAATTCCCGATAAGTTTTTGAGTAATTTCCACCAGTTTTTAATAGAAAGGGATGGTAAATCTAGTATCGCCGCTTGTTTATCTAAGTACACGTCCTTTGCAGTTCTAACAAGCCCAACACATTTATTTCTCACCTTACGATAATTTGACCAATCGTTTTCATTATTTGTTCGCTTAGCTTTATTACGTAACCGTCGTCTTTTTCTAATCATCTTACGGATTGATCCATTAATCCAAGGTGGGTCGTATTTTCGTATACACACAGTTTTATTAGGGATAGCTATCTCAGCGGCCTTAAAGATTTTATTTGTAACATTATCTACGGCAGTATCTAAGTCTGTATTTTCTATAAGATAATCCCAGTCAGTATTCCGGAGAATTTCTGTATATAGTTCATAATTGCCTCGGTGATATTGCCAGACTTTTCTTTTGAAAGTTTTATTATTACATTTTTCAACATTTATGATCCCGCTTATTGGACACTGATCTCGAATAGAATTATCAAGAATATTTTCTCCTATCTCTGAATATATAACAATGTCAGGGTCGTTAATCATGACTAAGTCCAAAAGTGAGGATGATGTTTCGCAATAAAATGTACGGTTGTTAATTATTTGTACTAAATTATTTTGTAAGCAGATATTTTTAATTTGCATTTTACGAGGATTAAGCTGATCTTCATTGAAATCACCACAAATCACTATTCTGTCGATGTTAGAATTCATCGCTACATCAATAGAGTGGTTAATATGATCCCAAATATAGCTTTCAGAATCTGGGGGTCGGTAGAACAAACCAAACAATATATTCACCCCTTTTGTGTGTATTTTCACCCATATGGATTCGAGACCATTTTGTTTAAGTTCAACTTTTTCTTCACTAAAGATATTTTCTTTCACATAAATAGCTACACCTCCACCTACTCGTCCTACTCTATCACAACGGTATGGTATTTTATAATTTTCTAGATTTATATCATCTATAGAGGTTTTCTTATTGATCCACGTTTCGATGAATAAAGGTACGTCACGGTCACTGAATTCGGCTTGAATTATATCTCGTTTAGATTTAAAACTTTGAATATTTAAGCATGTAAAAGAAATAAGGTTATCAATTCTCAAATAATCATCACTTATCGATGTATCATTTATACTAGTTAAGCTAGGATTGGGAGACACACCAGGCCCAGGATTTCTCTCCAAGACTTCAAAATCAATAACTACATCCACAAAAATATTTGAAGAATTAACAGGTTAACAAATGATGGAGAAACACAGGATAATAATGACTTGTTCCTATTAAACACAATGTCCTCAATATTTAAATCTCGATTTACAATTTGGGGGTTGTTAGATAAGTGGCAGGTTGCCATATCGAAATGTAACTTGCATATGATTTGACATAATATGAAC
>MJUT01005081.1:0-13074 GCA_002080005.1 Gigantidas platifrons
TATTTTTATATCAAAGATTAAAACCTTTCCAAAATCACCTTTTTGGAAAGAATTTAAACCAGAAAAGTCAAAATAATGATGTCTACATATTAAATTTGTAGGGGGAATTGACAATTTGTAATAGTTGTTGATATAACCAGCAATAAAAACATAAAATTCGGAGACCAAAAACACACCTCGTCCACCCGTCATGCTGACCTTGACCTTGCACTCTTTAGATATCTCTACTAGATTCTGGAGATTTTTAACCTGCCGTGCCATTTTGCTTGAGGTTTAAACTTGCCAACAAAGTATATTCTGAAAAGTACATGATTTCTGTAAGTGGGAATATTATGGCATATTTGAAATCTTGCATTGAAATGTCAGCTTCCGGGGACAACGGGGACAACACTTACACACAAAACAAATTTGTACGAACTTGACCTCAAATGAGATCTTTCCATTGGCTATAGTCGGCATTTTATCAGCCGATTGTCAGATTCCACAAATTGAATTGGTCTTAACGTGACCACCAATATGCCCCTTTTCTCTCTTATTCTCCTACAAACAGATATCGTATATACTACGCGTATTTCTTAAATTGAGTTTTTGACTTCTAGCAATCCTCTATTTTTTTTTTTTTTTTTGCAATTCAGTATTTCCATTGATAAATCTAACGTAAGGTTAGCGTACCCTACTAAGCATATTGTTTTCTTCCCTCTATCACGGATAAGACTTTTACTGCTCTTGACTATATATATATATGAGCAACACGACGGGTGTCGCATATGAAGCAGAAACTGTTTAGCATTCGCAAGCAACTGGTTCACCCCCGATATTTGGTGGGGTCGGTGTTGCTCACCTTTTTAGTTTTTTGTATTGTGTTTTGGTTGGCTGTATTATTTCTTTCTTTTACTTTTTGTTTTGGTTGGCTGTATTATTTCTTTCTTTTACTTTTTGTTTTGGTTGGCTGTATTATTTCTTTCTTTTACTTTTTGCTTTGGTTGGCTGTATTATTTCTTTGTTTTACTTTTTGTTTTGGTTGGCTGTACCATTTCTTTCTTTTACTTTTTGTTTTGGTTGGCTGTATTATTTCTTTGATTTACTTTTTGTTTTGTTTTGCTTTGTTTCTGTTTATCTTTGTCTTGTATCTTGTTTGTCCAATGTTGCCAGTGTCTCTGGATTGTTCATTCTTGATTGCCCCCTTCGATTTTCTCTAACGTTTACTTAATAAAATCATGCGGACACTGTGCATGGTAGCTACGATATAAATATCTGGTTGCAAAATCTCATTAAAATCTGTTTCACAGTTATGTATTTGTGTGTTACGGGTATCGATGTTGTCTTTGTTATGTATTTGTGTGCTACGGGTATCGATGTTGTGTGTTACGGGTATCGATGTTGTCTTTGTTATGTATTTGTGTGTTACGGGTATCGATGTTGTGTGTTACGGGTATCGATGTTGTGTGCTACGGGTATCGATATTGTGTGTTACGGGTATCGATGTTGTCTTTGGTATGTATGTGTGTGCTACGGGTATCGATGTTGTGTGTTACGGGTATCGATGTTGTCTTTGTTATGTATTTGTGTGTTACGGGTATCGATGTTGTCTTTGTTATATATTTTTGTGTTACGGGTATCGATGTTGTGTGATACGGGTATCGATGTTGTCTTTGTTATGTATTTGTGTGCTACGGGTATCGATGTTGTCTTTGTTATGTATTTGTGTGTTACGGGTATCGATGTTGTGTGTTACGGGTATCGATGTTGTGTGTTACGGGTATCGATGTTGTGTGTTACGGGTATCGATGTTGTCTTTGTTATGTATTTGTGTGTTACGGGTATCGATGTTGTGTGTTACGGGTATCGATGTTGTCTTTGTTATGTATTTGTCTTGGATTTTGGAACAGTTAGGGTGGTAATTTTTGTTTATATACCCCCGCTCCACCGGAGGGGGGTATACTGTTTTACCTCTGTCCGTCCTTACGTCTGTCCGTCTGTCTGTCCTTCCGTCCGTCCCAAGATATTTTTCGTCGCATTTTTCTCAGCAACTATTGATGGCAGAAATCTGATATTTGGTCACAAGCTTCATATAGGTACCCCATATTGTGGGAAGCGTTTTTGGACCCGTAACATTCTTACTTCCTGTTTGCAGGGGTATCATAAGTGAGCATTAGCTCACAGTTCATCTTGTTCATTCTATTGCAGTGCTATTATCACTCTAGAAATATCAAAAATGCTGTGTGCTTTTAAACTTCATTTACCTAGAGAAAATAGCTATTTACAGTTTATTTACGCCAGATTCCTTGATTTCTAGTCATTTTGAGTGTAATGACTTTTTAATAATTGTTGGATTCGTCATGTCAGGATATCATTACCAATCAAACCAATTTACTATTGGACTTTATAAAAATGTTGTTGAAATATATTGATTGATTGATTTAAAAAAAAAAATAGTAGGAGTGTATCATTTTATATTCATGACTATTAATTCATATATTGGTTGATTTACTTCATAAATTCCCTTATTAAAGAAAACTGAGAAAATTACATGTGAATGCTGTATTAACATTACATATCTTCTATTGGCCATTAAAGTGGGTCAAAATACAGGAAGTACAGATCACATTAGTCAACATGAGAAAATGACATCAATTTCTATTGGCCATTAAAGTGGGTCAAAATACAGGAAGTACAGATAACATTAGTCAACATGAGAAAATGACATCAATATTAACAATAAGTATCATGCTTCATAAGGAGAGAATAAAGGAAAAGATTATACAGAGACACTATTAGTACAGTGTCTTAAAATATAAAGTTTATGTGTATGAGGCTTAGACACTTGGATAAAGACGAGGTTCACCGATCCTTTCCCAAAGTATTGCGCCGAATACACATGAACTTTATATTTTACGACACTGCATTAATATTGTGATTATCGTACAGAAAAATCACATTAATCCATTGCCGTTTATATTTTGAATTAAATAATAAAATTAGACAATTATCTCTTGATTTCCTCTTTTTATGTTTTCTGTAAACAGATAGTGAACCGGATTTACAATTAGGTTCCTAAAGCTGAACAGGTATTGTGGAAGGAGTACCAGAAAAAGCTATATTTCGGTCAGTGGCGGTATAAAACAAAAGTTTATCCAGTCAATGGAATTTGCTTCCTCAACCAGAACAAGTGCAGGATAAATACATACACACACACACACATATATGTCACACACAACCACATATCAAAGTAGTTTAGTTGAGACTTTATTGTCACAATACATTTGCCTCCGAGGAAACATTGAAAAACAACGAAAACTGTGTCAACTGGTTTGTGGAGGACGAATCACACATCCAGTGCTCACCCTTAAGATCGGATGTAGATGAGTACTTCGTGTTTTGGAGAATGTCAAAGAAAATTTGCTGCAGGTTCTGATAAGCAATAACATGTTATAGGTAGTCGTCCGCGTTTCTTTTTATAGCAAAAGTTACGATCATATCTATTATATCTCCTCTTGTTTCTTCAAGCCATAAAAAACCGGTGGTAGGCCCATCCCAGCGCCATCTTGTCACCTAAGATATTTATTGTTTGAAAGCTTGTTCTCTTCATGAATACAAATGATTTAGTGTACAAAATGTATATGTATGTTGTTATGAAAATAAGATTTGAGCAGTGATGGGTGACAATTCCACCAATATTAAGAAAGCGAACAATCACTCAATCTCAAACCACTGAACACAAAAAAGGCCATGACATATGACGTTGGAGATCCATGTTCTGTCTTCGACAAGCTCAACAATGTGGCGGGAATAAATTGATTAATGAGATCCCAACATTCCCCCTTTTGATAAATTGATCCCCAACGACAATGCATATGTAAACAACAATAAAAAAAACTACATTTACTCACTTCCACTCATAAAGACCACACATTTATTTGAGAAAAGAGTAAATATCAGATGTTTCTTCTAAGGAAATGAAAGAATGATTCTACAACTAGGTTTGTGGCACTATGAAATGCTCCGGGAAGTCATGTTATAATTAATATATCATCAAATAATAAATCATATTGGAGATGTATGATAAAATGATTTTTTTTAAATGAGAGTGACAGGTGTTTTCAGGAAAGTCTTGTACCTTATTTTTGCTTTTACAACTTTGTTTGAAGGAAACTGTTACTCTTTCAATACTGACGATTAAATCTTTATCTCATTACAAAGAAATCTATTAAATAAAAAAATAATTGTTGATGTACAAATCCATAAAAAAAACACTAATAATTTTGTTATTACCCTTATTTGAAAAAGGCACGGAATAAACAAAAAGTTATGCGTGTATGTAGCGAGCGAGGCAATCCTCATCCACTACACAGAGTTTACAAATCTTCAGAGAGGAATTTTTAAATGTCAAATTTACATCTCTCTTGGCATTTGCATTCTGTTTATTGATTTATGAGTTTTGAATTTCCCTTTGGAAGATTGCTCTGTGTTCGGTAATGTTGTTATTACCCTTATTTGAAAAGGGCACGGAATAAACAAAAAGTTATGCGTGTATGTAGCGAGCGAGGCAATCCTCATCCACTACACAGAGTTTACAAATCTTCAGAGAGGAATTTTTCAATGTCAAATTTACATCTCTCTTGGCATTTGCATTTGGACGAACACACACTACAGCACGAACAAGCCGAGCAAGTACAGCGGGGACCATCACAACCTTCGCAATGATTTGTATCAAGTTTTTCAACTTCACCAACAGACAATAGGCTGATAATTTCTTTTCGAATACATTTGTTATCTTTGTTTTTTACTATATTTGCCATATCATTTCCCGTAGTTTTCAGAGATAGAGTGAAGTGGTCATATAAAATAAGACTAAATCCATTTCTGCCGTCCCGAGCACATCGACCGGCTTCTTGCCAATAGCTCAATACCGATTTAGGGCAGCCAACATGAACTATAAGATCTACATCTCTTATGTCAAGTCCCATTCCCAAAGCGACAGTTGCTACCAAACAACGTATAGTACTATTGTTGCTTTTAAATTCGGATATAATCCTGTCCTTTGAATCCTGATATGTACTCTTATGAAACATTTCAACGAGGATATTTTGTGGATGTTTGATCTGATATAAATAAGCATGTAAACCTAGACTGTCTTTAAGTGTCATGAAAGTTTCAGATACCCTGTTAATGGGCCTACAGTAGACTATTGTTTTCTTGGAATTTTTACCGTTCTTCTTTATATGATCTATGAGCCATTTCAAGGCCACTTCATAGTCGGTACTTTCTTTTTTGCGTACTTCAATAAAAATATTAGGCCTGTTTGGAGATTTGAAAATAATATCGGTGTCATCATCAGCAAGTTGCAAATGTTCCATAATACCATCCTTTACTTTCTTGGTCGAAGTTGCAGTAAGTGTCATAATGGGGACACTAAAAAAACTCCGGAGTTCATGAAGATGTTGATAATCGGATCTAAAATCCTCTCCCCACTCGGATATACAGTGGGCTTCGTCAATGACAATTAACCGAGTTTTGCTTTGCCATGTCTCATTCAAGAAATTTTTTTTCCAGTATGGTTTTAAAACCGACTCTGGTGATGGGTATACAAAATGACAATCTCCCCGAGTTATACCTACAAAAAAGACAAAGAATAACTGTTTGTGCGCTCATAAATGTGATGTACACTTTAATAAATAATACATTTGTAATGGCAGATCTAACTTTCCGAAAAGGGGGGGAGGAATTATAAAAAAAGGCGAAAGTTTGGCCAAAAGTTCTAATATTTTTATTTTTTTTTCATCATAAAGAGGGGGGGTTCCCCCTTGGATTCACCACTGAACCATATAATTGTGTATGCATTGTTGAAATCAGCCCAACATATGAAGTGTGTATACAATATTACTTATATATTACAGCCTATGAGGTCGCTTCGATTTGGTTTGTAGTGCAGTATTCTTTTTTAATCACAGTTTAGGAGAACAGAGATTAATCCATAATCCCTTATATTGAGCCAAGTCCTACATTATACTAGATTTGTCTACAGTGCATTTAAGAGGGGTGGACAGTTGGGTAATCTTCTCCCTTCCGCCAATCTTATTTTTATCCTTCCCCTTCTCTACCTCCTCCCTCTCTCTTTTCTCCCTTCTCCCCCATTTCCTCGGTGTACTTCCTCTCCTTTCCCCCTCTTTTCGTCGGCCTCACTCCTTTCTCCCGCCCTCTTCTTATTTCTCCCCCCCCATCTTCTCGTTTCAAACTCCCCTAGTCTCCTTTCTCCCGCCCCTGTCCGGTCCCTCGTTTAACACTTTAAAAAATAAAATGCTGTTAACAACAAATACTCCCGTTTGTTAAATATGATGAGACAGGTTATGTTTCTCCCTTCTCCTCTCTTTTCCCAAAATATATACCCTGTCTTCTCCCGTTCCCCATATTTTCACTCTGTTTGTTTTTTGCGTATTCTCCATTCTCCTGTTGTTTTTTTCTATTGTTTACACTCGCTTCACCTGTTGTTTTTTTCTATCGTTTAAACTCGCTTCTCCCTCTGGAGTCTGTTATCTCCTTCCGCCCATTTTCTCACTAGCAATACCCTGCATGTCCCTCCATTGATCAAAGATGCTTACCTGCAATACATTGTTCATCCATATCAACCAGAGCTTCTAACTTTGCACATTTAAAGTTCCAATTGCGTAAAGATGAAATATTGTCGTCAATCAAAGATGTCAATGGAGAAATTACTAGTGTGATTGGGTTCGTCTCCATTTGCACTAGTGTTGGTAGAACCATACAAAATGTCTTTCCAAACCCTGTAGGCAACAGACCGATGATATTCCTGTTGTTTAATACAGAAACAGCAATTCTAATTTGCTCATCTTTTGGGTCGAAATCAATGTTATGAGTGAGCTTTCTTTCTTTGAATATTTCCTTCACCTTTTCAGAATCCATTTCGCTTTTCCCGCCGGAATATTTTACCACGTGTTATTTACACAAGCCAAACATGGCGTCGTGTGCTAATTGTGACAAAATTTTCAAAAAACGAGCAGACAATAAAGGATTTTACCGGTTCTCGCTGGAAAAGTGTACTACATCAGGAGAGCCAGCAAGAGAAGCAATTTCTTCATTGACGGGGGCTAACCTTACACCTGTAGGAAGTAAAAGACAGGGCCAATTTCTGTGCCCGGAATGCTGGTCAGATTTAAATGACACAGTTAGATACAAAAAATCACTCCAAGAATTTTGGGGAAAGACTGGTCCAAGGACATACGTTGGAGCAAAACGTAAGATTGGCTCTTCAGAACAGGACTTCATAAAAAGACCAAGGATCACTAGTACCCCATTGCAGGTATACTTTACAACATAATTTGTCACGAATTTCATCTCCATTTTACAATCTTTAATTGCAAAAACGTTGATTTTCTTTTGAAACACAGTGGCCGTCTAACAAGACTAGAATATGAAAAATAATCTTTTCAACAGCACAACGAAATAAATGGGTGAATGACAATGAGATAACGACCATATAACAAGAAAATCCAAACCAGATAAAACAAGAGGTCACCCATTAGCAATGAGCACAAACCCACACTGCAAGGCGAGTTCATTGATGCCCCTTAAATGTGATAAAGGCATTGTTCTTATAAGACAGAATCACACTGCCTACAAAATACATACAATTAGATAAAACAAAGGTTTGACATAAAGTGATGAGATTTGCATGCTGAGATGTGTTGCTAAATGCCCGCATGTGGTATAAGATTATTGTATAAGGTGTTAGCTAGATAAAGTATATAACGCAAATTTTGCCAAACCTGACGAAGTGCTACAACTTGTAGAAAAATCACCAAACATCATAACTCTTGAAAAATATGCGTATCTGATATATGTGGAATCAACATATGCAATGTTTAATTTATATAGCTTACAAACTGTAAGATAAGTTCACTGGACAATACATGTACTCTTTATGACAAACGGACGGACGGACGTACTCGGTAATACATTATGCCCCCCGAATATTCGTCGCCCGGCATTATAAGATCGTGTTGCTTATATAAGACAAGTTCTTTTGAACTTTTTTTTTTTACAGAAATCAAAGACAGCGAAAAAGCTTTTTCAACCAAAAGCCAGAAACAATACCAAGTGGGAAATCATCATAACAGCTATTCGAGCTAGACAATATGGCAGAGCTATTAGAGGCCTATTCGAAGCGACCAAAGGTTCAAAGAGACAGTTTATTAAAATTGCTAAAGAAATAGTAAGAAAAGAAGTGACTGCCCTTTTACAACCAGAAACTGACATCTCACTATGTAACGATGTTGATATACCTGCTATAAGAGACTTTTCTTGGGACCAGACGCTGGCGAGTTTGCAGTTGAAAGCACCACTTTTGTTCAATGTGGTTAACGGTGCTGTTACAAAGAAAAGTAATGAAAATTCACTGCAATCTGGAATGAATCTAAAGCCGCAATTAGGTTAGGCCGTTTCTTGCTTGTTGCATGCACGCGCTCCCAGAAAAGCAGCATTCATACAAACACTTTTTTCTGTCCAGCTTTGGCGAGGAAATCTGAAAAGAGATACAATTGACCAATTGTCAAAGATGGGAATATGTGTAAGCTATCGCCGCACTCTTGGTGCTATTGACAACATTCGGCGTAACTTTGACAAAACAGCAAACACATGCAAATCTGAAATTGAAGTGCAGCTGCGAGATGATCTGGACGTATAAAACATGACAGTCATGTGGCAAGAGGATCTTGATGTATCAAATGCTGTTGCAGTTACGCATCCAAACATCGAAGATGAGATAAACAATGCTTCCGACAACGACGATACTATACTTGACGACCCAGAAGAAACACCAGGAACGGAAAATGATGTCGAGAAATTGAGTGGAGACACTAGTAGTTCTAATTCCGATGATGAAGTAGAAGATGAATCGGAAGGAGAAAATTCTATAGAACAAAATCTCGCAGATGAAATTGAAGCATCAAATTTACAGGAGCACGAATCCGACATAGCCGATATAGATGAAGCCATAGATACATCAGTGGCCCAAGCACCATTACAACCAGGATTTACTTTGTGCTGGGACAACGTTGGTAAAAATGTGGTATCAAGGCATCCCGGTGTAACATCGTCAAACACGTATATAAATATGGCACTAGGATACATGGCCATTAATCGTGTACCGTCCACTAATCTGGACTGGCAGTTTGGCGAAGATCTTAAAAAGGCTTCCGACCTGGCTCATGATGTTTTTGTTCCAAATCATGATGACTTTAAAGCAATAAAAAGTAGAATGACAGTGATTGTTGGGCGTATAATATCACGACATCTTACTTGGTTCAAGAATCATTTTAGTGATTGTGCATCTCCACACATCGTACATGCACATAGTGCAGAATCAAGTCATCGAAGTGTTCTTGTCAATTTGGGTGTGTTTGATGTAAACCCCTCTTCAACACAAGGAGCAATATCTATTTTTGAAACTCTTCAACAATACGTCCCATCCATACGCGGAAAGCCATATACAACAGTGGTTTACGGAGACGGCTTGAGTTGTGAACGTGGAAATGATGCCCATAAAGCCAGGGCAAACGGACTCAATCCCTGGGAAAGACTGGAGGGATGCCAGCCCGCAGCACAGGAGTTCCACAAGAGATGTTACTGCTGCAGGACTATTACGACCTGTTTTTCAAAGGCGCCAGTGCAGCAGACAGCTTATGTCATTTGAAAAACATCTTCAATTTCAGACAGGTCAAGTCCGATATCTCAGATAATTTTACACATGCTTGGGAGCTGATGTGTGTACTAACGGAAGGATTTATCTGCTTGCTTGCTATGAATTACCTACAAATGGAAGAAACCGACAGCGTTCCGTATAACTTCTCAAAATCTGTTCAAGATTCAACACATGACGAAAGATGTGAATATTTTAAAGATGTCTGCGGTACGGTAGTTCAAAAGCTTTGGCACAATATGAATATAAATTCTTTGAAGCTTGATGATGGAACTGGACCCCCAATATATTGCTGCGGCGAAGACCTTGATGACGGAACAATTTCATGTACAGCAGGATCCAAATGTGAGAATGGTGAAGTTTTTCACTATATGTGTGCAGATGTGGATCCCGACGATTTACCACACGATTGGTTCTGCAGTGCAGACTGCCGAAATCGTACATCAGTGTACCCTTATTGTCATTGCCAAAAAGATCTAGGTAACGATGAACCCATGCAATGTGTGTTTAGGCAGGGAGTGGTACCACATGAAATGTGTAGATTTATCTGCTGATACTGTTCCTAAGGGCGAATGGTTTTGCCAGGATGGGTGCAAAACGGCACGAAAGAAAAGAAAAGGGAGAGGTAAAGGGAAATCATCAAGCGCACAGGTAGATTCCGACTCAGAACTTTCAGATCACAAGTACAATTATACACGAGCAATAACATGGATTGGATTGAACTTGTTATGCAGGAGAGATGCTGTACGGAGAAGCCATGATGACCCATTGGAGATTTGATCTCATTAATTTTTTTAGATCAAAACATCCAAAGTACCTGATATTGGCTCACCGGCTCATTGCTTGCATAAATGGTTGGCTTCCAGAAAAATTGCAATATGATTTGATACACAACAGAACGGTAAATTACTGCGGAGGAATAGGCAGAAATCTCCCCATGGAATTTATGAATGAGATTTTAAACAGACTTTTCAAAGATCTTCTAGATAGCGTCAAGGGCCGATACACAAACACAACTATCCAAAGATGTGGTCAAATCATTGGGCCGTTAGGGGAAGCCCTGGACTCTGTATTTGATTCTAAAATTGTAGAGAATGAACTATATAGACACCGTAGACGATCTGAAAGTAGGGATAAAAATGTAAGACAGCTAATCGCATTGCTACAAAAGGAGAATTTATTTTCCTTTATTCATGGAAGACATCATAGAGCTTTTCCGGATTTTTCGTATTCCGAAAATCCAGTAAATGCAGGCCAATTCAAAGCAAAGATGCTTCAGTTATCCAAAAAATTAGACAAAGAAGGAGGGTTATTTTAAATGCTGAATAGAATACTTTGAGCAATATTTTATCAAATAATCAGTATCTAAAAAAATAGATGGTTTAAATGCTGAATAGGATACTTCAATATTTTATCAAATAATCAGTATCAAGGACATTTAAATATGCTTAAATTAGTAACGACTCAACATCGTGGCGGGAAATTGATCACGTGGTTTCTTTCCAAAAGATCTGCAACATGTCGTTGAATGATATTCGAAAACAGCTTGATCGACTTGAATCAGAAGTCTTTTTTAATCGTCCCCAAAGGCGCCAAGCCTTTTGAATGACTGATAGCAAAGGGAGATATTTGGATGCACAGGTTCACAGAGGAGAAGCCATTGTTGACATTGTTTGGAAGAGCGGTGCACGGGTGGATAATAAAGAACTGTTATCAATCATTTCAGACAAAATTATGAATTTGGATCGTCCTGTAGTGTTGGTGTGGCTTGGTACGTGCGAGTTCACAGAGAAACGTGGACGAAATATTTATCTGAGAGAAAAAAATCCAGTTGCTGACGTTCTTACGCGTCTACAAGCTTTGAAAGCAAATATTTTAAAACAGAATTCTTCAACCGAAGTTATATTTTTAAAATGTCCTATTTTAATCAGGACATTTCACATTTGAATGCTACAACTGTACCAAATTTTTCAATGGATCTTCTGAAAAACAAAAAGAAAGCAAGGTCGTCGATCCAATTATATTTACAAGTTTCAGGATTTATACAAATATGGTGTTCATCCAATCGATATTCTGGCGGAACTGTGGCTTAGAAAAATCCAGAAAATTGTATGCAACATTTGCTTTTGAATTATTTAACTTATTTTATATGGGTGGATGAGGATTGCCTCGCTCGCCCAAACGTCTCGCCAGATTATTGTTTGAAATATCAAATGCTTTCATGTTGAATATCCAATCGACATTCTAGAACTGTGTCTTCCAAAAATTACGAAAATTGTATGCAACTGAACATTTGCTTATAACGGTGGATGAGGATTGCCTCGCTCGCCCAAACGTCTCACCAGATTATTGTTTGAAATATCAAATGCTTTCATGTTGAATATCCAATCGACATTCTAGAACTGTGTCTTCCAAAAATTACGAAAATTGTATGCAATTGAACATTTGCTTATAAGGGTGGATGAGGATTGCCTCGCTCGCTCAAACGTCTCGCCAGATTATTGTTTGAAATATCAAATGCTTTCATGTTGAATATCCAATCGACATTCTAGAACTGTGTCTTCCAAAAATTACGAAAATTGTATGCAACTGAACATTTGCTTATAAGGGTGGATGAGGATTGCCTCGCTCGCCCCTGTTTCTGCCTTGGAAAATAACGGTTTGCATAGAGCATATTAATATTATTAAGAACCAATTATAGATATTTATATATTATGACACTGGAACATGCGTTATTTGCTGAATTAGAATCTATTTCATGTAGGTTGTGACAAATACACACAAGAGATATTTCATGAGACAAGTACAGTTTCGTTTCGTAAACCAAATTCCCAAATATAGGATTCACTTGTTTTTCACTCGGATTCTCTCTGAGGATGACATGTCGCATCATTGCAGACTTGAGGGGGCTTGGCAAAATCACAATACAAAACATGGAAATCGGACTTGACATATAAAAGTAAGTGCATTTTTATTCTTTTTTAACATATATATTCCAGCGTGTGCAGTTTGAGCTATGATGAAATGTTATTATAATAGTGTAAAATGGTCCAAAAGTTCCCATCGAAATTTGATGGGAAGTTGCTAAAGGAAAAATGGCTTCCTACATAAGACTCCGAGGCGCGGACATCAGAAATAAAAAAATAAATAGAAAACAATAAATAGTAAATAACAAAAAATAATAAAAAGGAAAAATAAAATTAAAACATGTAAAGTAAACATCGCGCCTATCGGAGTCTTATATTGTAGTACTAAGATAAGGCCATGGAAAGTTCATTACTTGGTTCTCGGGCCCTTTTTTGTCAAAAGTGATGAGGGAGGCATTTTTTCTTCTTTTTTTTGTGAAAAATATGGCAATG
>MJUT01005081.1:13089-23590 GCA_002080005.1 Gigantidas platifrons
ATAAATCTTTTCATTATTTTATTGAAAATTTCAATTTTATTTCTTCCGATGGTGGCAGAAACATCACAAGTGGTTAATTTTTATGGAAACGTCCAATCCGCTGGTCCCAACGTACCATTTTGTATCTCCGTAAACAATTCCAATAAGGTACAAGCTTCGGAGAAGCCCCCTATTATGTTTCCTTGTAAAACTGGCAAACATTTGTGCCGAATTTGCACAGAAACGATTGACATTTTTTCTAAATGTCAAACGGAAACACGTTTTTTATTTATACATTGTCATAACGATGCTTTAAATCTCATTTAAGCATGATGCGTTTTAAAGCGTTTCACCGACCACGCGATATAAGAGAAAAACGGATGCGGTTGTTTTTTCCGTACGGACAGCGCTACCGCATTAAAAAATATTTTTTTTACTATTTTTGCAAAAAAATCGGCAATGCGGCGACGAATTTCCACATGCGGGCGGGCCTGAGAACCAAGAAATTAAATTTGTATGGCCTAAAATCCACAAGTTAAGGCATAGCACTTGCATTGTAGGTTTTCACCTTAAAGTTTACGTAATGTATTCATCGGTGACTATAATCTATACCCAAAATTAGTGAAAAGTTCTTCTTTGAAGTACATGTTATGTATGATAAATAAACGCTACAGAAAACCGAAGGACTATCCATAGACGCAGGCAACATTGGGTACAAGACAGAGAACATAGACAGACAAACAAAAAACTAACAGCATATAATTATATCCCCGCTCCACCGGAGGGGGGGATATACTGTTTTACCTCTGTTCGTCCTTCCGTCCGTCCCAAGATATTTTTCGTCGCATTTTTCTCAGCAACTATTGATGGCAGACATCTGATATTTGGTCACAAGCTTCATATAGTATCCCATATCGTGGGAAGCGTTTTTGGGCCCGTCATATTCCTACTTCATGTTTGCCGACTTGGTTGGCTTTAATGCACATTGAACATATATGCGGGGTATCATAATTGATCTTTAGCTCACAGTTCATCTTGTTAAAAAAGATGAACAACACAGACCCCAACAATAGCCGATGGTGAACCCATGTCCTCGCTAATGGTAGACATTTCTTACTTATAATAAGACACTCTTCGTGCAAATATATTTTATATTATAGAAATTGAACATCGTTAAACAAAAGCAAAACTGTCCCGGAAATGAACTTGGAACCTGTCCGAAAAAAACCTTAAAGCAATTTTTTTCAACTGTACCCGTGTGTTCATACTTGTACAGTCTGGGGGTAAACATATTTTACAATCAGCAGTACGTAAAACCATTTAATTTATCGGCCCTTTACACAACTATACCCTTTACTAAACTAAAAGATATATCAAAAGAATAAATTCATCTTTGTTTCATTAACAAACAATGGCCAAGGAAGGGCAAATCTTATTTTGCCAAAAAATCATTCTGATTCTCAGAAAACGGTCTCTGAAACTGAAATCATCACAATGCTCGAGTTTTTGATTGACAACATAATGTGTTATTGTTAGTGGACCTGTTTTTCAACGGAGAGAGGCCATGCATTCTTATGGGTATTATTTGATTTAATTGATTTTGATATATTTAGAAGACATATACATGCTACTGTTAGCTTTACGAACAAATAAAGATATGGAAATGTGAGGTAGGTTTCCTGATGACCTAATGGGGATAGAGGAAACAATGGAAAAGCTGTTCCTAGACATTCGATGGGCTTGGGAACGGATATTTGAACCATGAAATCCAATTTTAGGCTGACAAATCAGTTACCTCAATTATACTGCAATTTCTGATAATTAAGCATTGAAGTGCATTTTAAATTTACCGGATATATTGTATCCGCATGGGAAACTTTTTGACAGCATCACTATCGTGCTATTGATGTCGACATTTATGTGACATCTCCTAATCAGAAAACGGTACTATAAACAATTGCATGTCTACGAAGTAATTGTAAACTGATCTGGAGTTCTTGCTCCCAAAACTATTTGAGGGTACCGATGAAGGTTAATTAACTTTTCATTAAAGTACCTGTACCAAGCCAGGTGATTTGAGTGGTCATGTATTTGTGTGTTAGGGGTATCCATATTCTCCCTTTCTGCTATTTTCTATTGGATTTTTTAAATATTCCGACAGTTTGGTAATTGTTGCTTTGCATTTTACAACTGCCAGTGCATCCATGTTATCTATGTAATACCAACCACAACAAACGAATCCACGGTATCGGTGAACAGATAGAAAAGGGGTAGATCTTGAATCAAGCGAGGAGCAACAGCAATGAAGAATGCCTTAGTGTTTCTAATAGTATACAACATGCAGGTAGTCGGACTGATGGTGTAATTGTTAGCGTGATAATCTTCAGTGTGACAGATCGTGGATTCGACCCACGATCGAATCGAACAAAAGACTATGAAATTTGTGTTTGCAGTTTCTCCGGTTAGCATGCAATAATAATGAGTAAGACTAATGACTGATTGACTCGGAGACAGTATGATACAGTCCATGGACATAAGTATTCATCACCTTCGAAATTTTGCTATATATTTCATATAAAACCACATTTGTTCAAAAAAATATATTAAAGCTATCTCTTGGCAGATTTTTATGAAATTTATTTTTAGACACGCAGAATTCTGAATTTTATTTGTTTACCTGATAGTAATTTGTGTCTGTGTGGTCTTTGTTTTCTGGTGATTTAAACACAAATGTTGATTTTTCCGATTTTAATTTTGTTAGAATATATAGCAAATTTGACGTCAGAAAACACAGAAAACAAAAATTGTCTTTAAATCATAAGAAAATAAAGGCAATTTAACGGAAAATCATGCTAAAATAAACAAATAATCTTTAAATATTTCTGCTCCTTCTGGTGCAAAAATGATCAAAATCCGTTTAGAAATGACTTCACAATAATTTTTCTGAAAAATGTGTAAAATCGAGAGTGCCGAATACTTATGTCCATTGACTATGTCCGAGTGCAGCGACATGTTTCCCAGTGGACTTTTGCATCAGTGATCTAGCACGATAAAAATCAACAAGCGTGTTGATCTAGTAGAAAGCGTACTTTATGTTCGAAATAGGCAAGCATTAAACAGATTAAATTTAAAACATATTATGAGATATTGGTTCTAATCTTTATAATCGATTTATAAAGGATATCGATTTCTTCAGGGCAGGATTTGGTCAGGTTATATAGATGAATATGAATTCTTTAATCAAGCTGAATTTATTGAATTCTTTCAAAACCTTAATGTTTCCTCTGAAAATATTCCAAATAATGAATTTCATGATAATATTATTCAAAAGCTAAAGCATTTAAAAAGTTCACTAAGTGCAAGTAACTCAGATGATGAGTTTAATGTACCAATCAAGTCTGATGAAATTTTAAAAGCAATTAAAACTCTAAAAAATGGCAAATCAGCAGCCATTGATTCAGTTACTAGAACCCTTGACTAAACTTTTCAACTTGATATTTATGAAAGGAACCTTCCCTAAAGCATGGAATAAAAGTTTCATAACATTAATTCATAAAAAGGGCAACAAATCTGATCCCTCAAACTATAGAGGCATCTCTATTACCTCTAATTTAGGAAAGCCTTTTAACAAAATAATTCACGCAAGACTCATAAAATTTATTGGTTCTAATAATTTAATATGTGGAAATAAAATTGGATTTAAAGAGAATTGCAGAACTGCTGACCATATATTCACGCTTAAATCATTAGTAGATCATTATAAGGCTAAAAAAAAAAGAAGGTATTTGCTGCCTTCATTGGTCTACGAAAGGCTTTCGACACTGTTTGGAGGGAGGGTCTATTCTATGTGCTACTGCAGCACCACCTCCCATATAAATTATTTAATATTATTTATTCTATGTATCACGAGACTAAATGTAGGATTAAATTCCAAAATGGCATTAGTCATGATTTCACATCAACTTGCGGAGTAAAGCAAGGTGATGTTCTAAGCCCCACTTTGTTCAATTTATATATTAATAACCTTGTGAATGATCTTAAAATTGGGCATACCCATCCACTAGTAGTAGGTGATGTCACAGTTACATCCCTAGTATATGCTGATGACATTATTTTAGTATCAGAATCTGAAGAAGGATTACAAAATGGGTTAAATGTGTTAAGTGAATTCTGTTCCTCCTGGAAATTGGAAGTTAATACAAAAAAATCCAAAATAATGATATTTAACTCTAATGGTAAATCATTCCTCAATCACTTTAAATTGGATAATGAATACTTAGAGACAGTTAAATCATACTGCTACCTTGGTGTTATTGTTAGCTACACTGGCAACTTGAACCAAACTAGCAAAAACCTAATGGAAAAGGGCAGAAAGGCATGGTTCAAAATTAAAAGGACAATTACTCTAAACAATCCTTGCAATCTTCTTGAAAAACTTTTTGATTCCCTGGTTGTCCCCATCATCCTGTATGGAAGTGAAGTTTGGGGTGTAGGTAATAAGTTCAGAGATTCTGACCCTTTTGAACACCTACATCTAAAATTTATAATAGAAATTTTAGGGGTACAGTGTAAAACTACTAATGTAGCTTGTCTAGCAGAGACAAACAGAACTCCTTTGCATCTAAAAATCAAACTTTCAGCTATAAAATTACTTGATCACATAGTTAACTCCCCAAATACACTTGTAAATAAAATTTATATAAATACAGAAAAAACCAATAAATGGGTAACCACTATAAAAGAGTGGATTAATAAGTTAGGATTTGGACATCTTAACTTTAACACAAATAATATTAAATTTTATATTAATAGCATTCAACAAAGGATTCAAGATCAGGCTAAACAGAATATGAATAGCTTGATCAATGTATGTGAAAAGTTGAAATTTTTTCGAGAAATTCATAAAAGTGGTGAAAGACCCCCATACATTGATATCTGTAAATTAAAATCAGATAGATCTTTGCTGAGCAAATTCCGGCTTAGTGCCCATTCTCTAGCCATTGAAAAGGGTCGTTACTCAAATATAGAGAGACATAATCGTGTCTGCCTGTCATGTGATACAGGAGAAGTTGAGAACGAATATCATTTCTTTTCAACTTGTCCACATTATATATCTTTAAGAAAAACATTCTTACAAAAAGTTAACATTAAAATAGTAAACTCAAATATTTCATTAAGACACATGTCTTTACTTTTTAATAGTAGTTTGCTGGTCACTCTTAAAATTACAGTCAATTTTTTAAATGATTGTTTCTTAATGAGAAAGACCATTTAGAAACTGAGGCTATTTTAATATACTTAGTAGTACTAAATACCACTGTCATTCCATGAGTCTGTTATTTTGTATTGTTTCAGTTTATGCCATAACCATTTATTGTAAATGTGTTCGTGCAAATAAAATATTGTCTAATATTGTCTAATATATAGCGATATAGACACCAGCAACCTATTTGTTGTGGGATAAACACATACAAGGTACAAAAACATAATTATAAATGATGTATCGAATATGTTTATTATCAGATACAATATTTGCTTGTTTTCTTTAGCTGATGACATCTCTTTTACATCAGTCTAGTGTGGTGCATTCTGCTTACGCACATCTTGCCCTCAATTTACTCTGTAAAGAATAATGTTGAAAAAATATATTTAATCAGTCTTTTTATTCTAATCCATATCCTTTTTACTAATATTTTATCATTGTCTTCTCCTGATTTTCTCTCCTGAGGGAACTGTTTTCCTATGGTGTTGCCTCCCCCCCCCNCCCCCCCCCCCCCCCCCTCCCCGAGTGTTGCATGGCGAGTTATAGTGTCTGCACCAACACTATAGGAACACTGTTCCCGGGGGAGCAGACGATAATAAAATGTTTAGTACACAACCTCTCATTCTGGACATAAAAGAAAAATCTAGGTAAATCCGTCGGCGTTTATATTGTCAAACCTCGCAATATCGACAGCAAATGATAAACAGACTACAACGCCATCTATTTTAGGGGAGGTAAATCCTGACATAAATATATAAAAATAACGCGGGAAAATCTTTTCCACAGGCATAATGCCAGCGGGAAATCTCTTGAAACGGTATAGTTCTCGTCGCTAGACATAGTCACCCGTTACCATGATTAGGCATATACACTGTTCAAAAATAGTGAACAATGATCATACAATAAAAAATAAAGCACCTACAAATAACTGTTAGTATGAAACTTTGCTCTTTGGGAACGATAAGTATAGAACGACGTCAACTCCAAAATATTTGGAAAAGTTCGCACTTTTATAAATCAATCAAAAAGATTTTAGGACTAGGTCAGCAATTTGTTTTCTTTGTTTTCTTTTTTTCACTTTTTCACTTGTACTTCTTTCTTTCTTCTTATCAGTGTCAAAATTTTAAATGTCTATTGTTTGTGTTTTGTTTTGCTGTCATTAATTCATGTGTATATTTTGTAAGGAGAGGACTTCATATAAGTTGGTATAACTTGCTGTCCAATCCTATTGTTTATGTACAATAAAATATTATTAAACTAAATTAAAACTGTTAGTATCTATAAATCGAAACAATTATTTGTATATTTGAAATAGGCTCTCCTTTCCACGAGCAAGTGGTAATTATGTCCCCCAAACAAAGTTTGGGGGACATATTGTGTTTGCTCCGTTTCTTATTATTATTCTTATTATTATTCTTCTTCCTCTTTCTTTCTTTCTTTCTTTCTTTCTTCCCCCAAAAGTTTGTCCGACACATTTCTCGGAGATGCCTTGATCAAACTTTATGAAACCTTGTAGGAATATCATATGCCATGTGAAGTTGTGCCTTTTAGGGTTGATTTTTTCAAAATGGCTGCCGTTGCCATGGAAACGGCCAAAATGCCAAAACATTGAAAAACACAAAAATGATCATAGCAGGTTACTCGCCGAACAAAAATTGATGAAACTTGATAGGAACAACATCCACATCTAGTGGAATGAGATAAGCTAAAAAAAATCGGAATCGGTTGGACAAACTTTGCTGCAGTTGTCATGGAAACAAAAAAGGGGGGATTAAAAAAAAATTTGGATTCCTTTCATCAAACTTCATGAAACTTTGTAGTAATATCCACCGTAGTGTGTGGCAGCTTTTGGGAGGTTGAAAAAATTTCAAAATGGTGGCCGTTGCCATGGTAACTAAGATACAAAATGGCCGCCAATTACAAAAATCCTCCGATTTAGGCGAAATTTGGTTTCCAAGTAGATTATGATGTTGCGAATTGATATCCATCGTTGGTTTGCTATGTCGGCAATTTTGAATCCAAAATGGCCACCAAAATACAAAAATTCTCCCGATTTGGGCGAAATTTGGTTTCCAAGTAAATTTTGATGTTGGGAATTGATATCCATGGTTTGGGAGCCATATTATGATCATATCTTGTGTATTGTTCGTTTGGGGGACATTTGTAACGCTCTGCGTTATAGTAACTAATATTTGGATTTGCATCTAGCGATGTATTGCAATGGCTTACGACCGGATAGGTTTTCTCTGATACCAACCTATGAAACTGATTTCGATGATATAACTGAACAAATACATTTACACTGTAAAAGTATATATATAACTTACTCTGTCAAATTCACAGATGTGCCCTCCGTTATGTATCCCTGTTAAACAACTCTGAAGGCCTAAATTTATAATATTGGCTGCTGTGCGCGTGATGGTTGTAAACTGACATCCACCAGTTCCTGTTGATAAACAGAACAAATGCGTTAATGATATGTTAAAATAAACAGAACACACGAGTTAAAGTATGTTAACAATAAACGGAACACATGCGCTAAAGGTACGTTAACAATAAACGGAACACATGAGTTAAAGATATGTTAACAATAAACAGAACACACGAGTTAAAGGTATGTTAACAATAAAAAGAACACACGAGTTAAAGTATGTTAACAATAAACAGAGCACATGAGCTAAAAGTATGTTAACAATAAAGGAACACATGAGTTAAAAGTATGATAAAAATAAACGGAACACATGAGCTAAAGGTATGCTAACAATAAACAGACCACAAGAGTTAAAGGTATGTTAACAATAAACGGAACACATGAGCTAAATGTATGTTAACAATAAACAAAACACACGAGTTAAAGGTATGCTAACAATAAATGGAACATATGACTTTAAGGTATGTTAACAATAAACGGAACACATGAGTTAATGGTATGTTAACAATAAACAGAACACATGAGCTAAAAGTATGTTAACAATAAACGGAATACATGAGTTAATGGTATGTTAACAATAAACGGAACACATGAGCTAAAAGTATGTTAACAATAAACGGAATACATGAGTTAATGGTATGCTAACAATAAACGGAACACGTGAGCTAAAAGCATGTTCACAATAAACGGAACACATGCGCTAAAAGTATGTTAACAATAAACAGAACACACGAGTTAAATGTATGTTAACAATAAACAGAACACACGAGGTAAAGGTATGTTAACAATAAACGGAAGACATATTGACGATTCTTACCTTTTATTGAATGCAAATAAACAAATAATACAAGTAACATATCGCAGAACAAATATTAACAGGTTTTGTATAATTATATTCTATTGTGATTCTCTCATGATTGTCTCTTTTCGATGGCATTAATTAGTGAAAAATAAATTACAGAAAATTCCAGGAAGTGTCTATTTATAGAGTCTTACATTACGAGACAAACTCAAGGCTATATGAGCAAATTTGGAAATTGTTACACGTAAAAACTGCGCACTTATATAATTTCCTCGTGTTATGCAGATCTAAGCCTCTAATATGGCAGTATGGATTGAAAACACGAACACCAATAAATCAGAAGCCTTAAATCGAAGACGGACATGCAATACAGTGGCCAAGAGAAAAAGGCCAAAAGGACAAACAACGATCTACAAAATACTGCACAGAAAACGAAAGATCGAGCAACACGAACCCCTATAAAATCCGGGGGTGAACCCGTCGTGGTACTCTAGTTACAAACACGGTGATAAGTCATGAATGAGGAAATGATCGGGTATTACTTACGACAAGTGGAACATATCCGTGGCCATTTGTGACAGAAATATTTCGTAGCGGTTAAGTCATGGTAGCAACCATAAAACTTTCGAAGTGATGACTTCAACAATGATCTATAAAACATTAAATAGACAACCAAGGATAGCGCAACACGAAATCCACTAAAATCGGGGATGAATTCGTGTGCTCTGGAAGGGTAAGCAGTTCCTGCTCCACTAGAGACACCTGTGCTGTTGATAGCTGACAACTACGATATAAATGAGATATTGTTGAATATGGATTAAACAAATACCCATAATTATAATAATATATACCTGGCACCGCGGCGCCTCCTGCTGGTAAAGTGATAGTATTTCCTGTTGTATGGCCATTCATTTCTTGATCGCCAGCAGCATTATAAGCGTTGGTATACCCGACAGTGTATTCCAAGTTGGCTGCAATCAGATCATTAAGTTCTAAATATATTGTTGTTGTATTTATTTTCATAGGTATAAATTTTCGTGTATAAATGGATAGTGAAATGTTCGTTGACACTTGAATTCGTGGTTTTGATTGATTTGATTTATTGTGTTTGATGCCACTTTTAGCAATATATCAGCTATATCATGGCGACCAGCTTTAGTGATGGAGGAAGCCGGAGAGAACCACCGACCATGGGCAAGCAACTGGTAAACTTTATCACTTGTGGCTGTGAGTCGAGTGCACCCATTTTTGTAAATTACAAAGCCGGGTGAGAACCCACGCCGTATTGGTGATAGGCTTGTATGAGTTGATAGGTAATACAACTACCTAACTCATTGAGCCACCCAGGCCCTTGTGGTTTTGATACTTTTCGCTAGTTAGATATGTTTTTCGTGGTACACTTAAAAAAGTTCATTGTTGGTTGAACAACAGAAAAAGAATACGGTATATAAAACGGGTAGTTGTTTTATCATCAAAGTAAATTAATTGAAATATAGTTGTTACAGACAAATGAATTTAGATGAACGATTTTCTCTCATGTTCATTTACATCTACATCCATAGGACTTCTTCTGAAGCTGGTGTCGGTTCCTGTGGCTCAAACAACGAAACTGTCCAGTGTGTCTCCGAATGCAGGACGAACATAGGGTGCATTCTCGATTCGGAGTTGCCTCTGCACGCTAAAAACCTTTCTTTTATACGTCAAAAGAGTCGATACATTGTACATTTTTCGTCCCTATCCAACTCGTTCAGACTTTCCCAGTGGCAGTCAAAAGTAGTTCCTCCAGTTTCCACATTTTTGTATAGTATTCATATATCGGTCTTGTTTTCGTTCTGAATATGCATTAGATCTGGACATTAAGTCGGCAACAATTAAAATTTTAAATAAATATTTTAAAGAATTCTAGACATTGTTATTAGTTAGAACTGATAAGGAGAAAGAATACGTATTCTACTTTGTATATAGTGCCAAATTAATGAAACAAAACAACAGTCGACAGGTTATCACATCACGACTATCATGATTT
>MJUT01005086.1:0-12426 GCA_002080005.1 Gigantidas platifrons
GTCTTATATTTCTAATAAAACTAAGTACTGTGTTAGCGGCAGTCTTATATTTCTAATAAAACTAAGTACTGTGTTAGCGGCAGTCTTATATTTCTAATAAAACTAAGTACTGTGTTAGCGGCAGCCTTATATTTCCAATAAAACTAAGTACTGTACTAGCGGCAGTCTTATATTTCTAATAAAACTAAGTACTGTGTTAGCGGCAGTCTTATATTTCTAATAAAACTAAGTACTGTGTTAGTGGCAGTCTTATATTTCCAATCTATTAAAGAAATTTGTAAGGGACCATCAAATAGCACTTCATATACAGCGTGGGTTTAATCACGTTTGTTAAGCCCCCTCCCCCTTTTGCCCTACGGTTCCCATTCCCATGTATTATGAACATCTGTTATTGTTTCAAAAATCAAAAAGGCGTCAAAATGGGGCCATCACTCAAAATTTCTATTTTCAGTTTTATTTTAATGTGTAAGACTTGAACATAGAACCCAAATTGAATATAAACATGAATTCTGAGAGTATTGCACATAGCAATGCATTGTCCCCTACCGGTCGCAAAATCAGAGGACCTAAAATATTAGAAGTATCACCTTGCAGTGACTAGATTTTAAATTAAGTCAATGTCTCAAAGGATGTAAAAAAAAAATCCGTACAACTTAAAATAGAGAACAAAAAATACAAGTTCAAGGGCCATAACTCAGCCAAATATCATTCGACCAGAACGAAATTCAAACTTAAACTGTAACTCATCTAGATATAGCTATATGCCAAATATCAAATCAATATCTCATAGGATGTCAAAAAAAGTCCGGACAAGTAAAAGTTTGAAAAAAAAATACAAGTTCAAGGGCCATAACTCAGCCTAAAATCATTCGACCAGAACGAAATTCAAACTTAAACTGTAACTCATCTAGATATAGCCTCATACCAAATATCAAGTCAATATCTCATAGGAGGTAAAAACAAAGTCCGGACAACTAAACATTTGAACAAAATACACAAGTTCATAATGAACTTAAATTTATCACTTTTATTCAATTTAAAATCATAAAAGTGTTAAACAAAACAAAGAACACAACTTATTCTTATAAAGAAATACATGTTTATCTGTAATTTATTACAGTTTCCTTTGATCTTTACTACCCGATAAATTTAGTAGCAACGTTCAGTTGACCACCGAATCGTGATACTAGAAATTATCAGCTGTTGGTCATTTGCCATGCGCCAACATGTGACGTCACGTTAGACCGCACTACGCATAAAAATTCGACAAAAAGTAGTGCACAGTTTTTCATCGTAAAAAAGAAATTATAACAAAGCAAAACAAATAAAAAAGGTCAAAACACAACAAAAAAATCACAAAGCTGTGTTAAAACTGAAATTACCGATAAAAAAATATTAGTATTTTTTTTCGCAAGACAAGGATTATCAGGCGACCGTTTCACTAAAGTGATCGTAAATCGTAAGTCTAAGAGCACTCTTAAGATTTCCTTGCGTGCACGTATACGTGCGTTTCACTAAACTAGTCCTAAGGTTAAGAGTTACGACTTACGACTTGGGACAAGTAACATCTCCTATAATGGAGGTAAAAAGATATATTGTATCATATATTTTATATATAAACTCAACAGCTCAAAAGCTGATTAGGGGCCCGGGTGGCTCAATGAGTTAGTTCGTTGGATCTAACAACTCATATAAGCCTATCACCAATACGAAGTGGGTTCGCGCCCGGCTTTGTAAATTACAAAAAGGGTGCACTCGACTCGCAGCCGATATAGCTGGAATACAGTTGAAAGTGGCGTTAAAACACAAAAAAATCAAATCAAAAGCTGATTACATTAATAATCACATTTTAAATGTGTTTAAATACATATTTAATATTCAACTAATTATAAAACTCTAAAGTGATTTTTTAAATGAATAAACCAAATTAAGGTATCAGGAAAAACAATGTTAACTGTAAAAATTTACCGAAATTTGAGAAGAACTTTTTTTATGGAATATATTTTAACAAATTTCATGCTATATGTAAGGGGAAATTTAAAAAAATGTGACCATATATATTTGGCAATACATTCACATTCTGCACTGATATTCCGTTTGCGGTGCATTTCAATTGCGCGGAAAAAATCCTACATTTACGTGAAGAACTTCAACACATGACAATTGTGCGGATTTGTTTTACCTTTCTTTAAAGTACAATTCGTATTTTCGTGGTTTTTATAAACACTGTTGCAACTTCTTTTTTAACCCTTTATTGACTTCTTTCGCCAGCCAGAAATTACTTAATCTGTAATCCCTGCCCACCACGGGGGTGGTAGGATTTGGGTAGTTTTATTGCATCACTATATTCACGCATATAAAATAATATGTTTCATCAACACATAAAACAACAAAAATACACATCTTACGATATCAAACCTTAACATGTACATGTACTGTTGATTTATATTCATAGTGAGTGACCAATGAATTTTAACATTTGGACTGCTAAAATATCTGTTGCCTTCAAAATTATTGTTGTTTTTTTTATACATGTATGTTCCACTATTTTTGTTTAATTTATATCAATAAAATAGCACAATCTTTGGATCTGAAAAACAATAAGATAGGTAACGCAATTTTGAATAAGTTTTTCATTAATGAATGGAACAAAAATAAAGAAAAATTCTCAGATGGCAAATCGGGCACTTATATAACTGTAAAAAAACAACTTTGGTTTTGAAAAATATCTTGACAAAATTAAGAATTTTGAACAGAGGAGAATTTTGACTAGATTTAGAATCTCTGCTCACAAGTTAGCCATAGAAACTGGCAGATACAAGGGCATTCCCCGACACGACAGAATTTGCACACGATGCACGGATGATACTGTAGAGGATGAGAGACACTTCCTATTTTCTTGTAGCTATCACATTCAGGAAAGAGAAGCCTTAATATCCATTATCAATGAAAATTGTAAAAAAAACTTTTCATTACTTAATACAGATGCAAAACTTGTATGGCTTTTAAACATTGAACATGTTGATATTCTTTGTGCTCTCTGTACTTCTTTAAAACATATTTAATCTTCTCTCCTGAAGTTTAATATCAAGTTGGGAGATGTATCTCTCTTCTGTAGCTGCTGCGAGGTCCACTGGGCACTTGATGCATTTAAGAATATAATGATGAAAATTGGTTCTAATGCACCTGCCCTTGATGGCCTCTGTATCTGGATGATGCAAATTTCCTCCATGTACATTGGCCATGAGGAGGGCTTTAATTTCATTTTATTTCATCATTTCCAGTCTAAATGTCCTTTAAGCACCGGCCCTTGATGACCTCTGTATATGAATGGCATTGCTTTCATGCATGTACATTGGTCATGGGGAGGACACTGAATTTGCCTTCTGTCATTGAATTATTAGCCCCTTGTAAATATAAAAGGGTTTATTTCTATTTCGGTGTTCAGAAAAAGTTAATAACCTATTAAATATCTACAAATGATATATATATATATTTTGTGGTTTTTTGTTTGTTTGTTTGTTTTTTTGCAAATGCCCAGTGGACTCTTCCAAATATTATACTGATCAGAGACATTGATATGTTTAGTACTTATGTACCAATCTAATTTCTGCAAATTGCTTGTTTGTATACTGTTTATTACATTTATGTATTAGAATGTTTTTTGTAATATAAATCACTGTAATGACTCTGCCCCTTGCTGGGACCTTGATTGGACAATAAAAATCTTATCTTATCTTATCTTATTTCATATAAATATTAAATACAATAATAGTTCTATTGAATGTGTGCATTGTTTTTAAGGTTTGTTCCCATTTCGCCTTAATTGGACATTTACCTGTGCAAAAATATTACCACTTCGCCTTAGTAGCCTATTTTTAATTAATGGCTGTATTATAATTTGTCATTTTCAAATATTAATTTTAATTCATAATTAGGAAAAAAAATATGCTGTTATACTATTATGAATAAATATTTCATATATTTTTCAGTAATTCAAATAATATTACATTCCAATATAATATTTATATTTTATTAAAAAGAATTAGTTTTGAAAGTTCATGATTTAAATAAGCATTCAAATTAAAAAAGTTGAAATTTTAAATTAAATGTTGTTAAATTAACTCGAATAATTCAGCGCCCTCTATCCGCTGTAGCGACCAGCGGGAGCGTAATATAACGACTGGATTATTCGGATTATTGTTAAATATGATAAAAAAAAATATCTGATTAAATTGATAATTATTTGCTATAAAAACCAAGGATTTATATAATAGTATAATAAATCCTTGTAAAAACAAAGTCTGCAATTAATTGCTATTTGTTGTTTTAAGTAAAATCTACAAATTCCCACTTCGCCTTACTACAATTCCCATTTCGCCTTCGTATTTTTTCTACCTTTTCTTACCTGTATTTTCAGCTAAGGCGAAATGGGAACACACCGTTTTTAATACATCAGGTAGTTTTACAACCTCTAAACATGAAATTCATAATAAAGGCAATAAAGCTTTATTTAAATTACAAAAATCTTCTGGGACGATGCTCCCAAAGCTACAACATATTTACATATTTTTAATCACACTATTAGACCGATACTCTTGTATGGCTCTGAAATTTTGGGATATTTTTCTCCCAGTAAATATATCAACAATTTAGATAGATTTATTAAAAAGGAAACAGATTCTCTAGTCCTTGAAAAGATTCATACAAAATTTTGAAAGTTTATTTTAAGTGTTAGGACAAAATCCTCAAATATGGGGGTAAGGGGTGACCTTGGAAGCTTCCCCATTTTATTTGATGTTCTATATAATATGGTTGAATATTGGTGTCATATTGTAAAATCTGATGGAAATAATATACTTCTATTAGAATCATTAAAAGAATCAGAACAGTTAGATAAAGCTAAACATGATTCATGGGTTGGTTGTGCAAAAGAAATATTTAAATATTTGAAATTAGATTATATGTATGACAATCCTTCAAAGTATAGGATACATTATATTTTATGTAAAGTTAAATATTGTTTAAAGGATAAATTCAAACGGAACTGGACAGCCAGCCTGAATGATGATAAGAGGGTCAATCCAAACTCTAAGAATAAACTAAGAACATATAGAAAATTTAAATCAATTTTTAAATTAGAACCATATTTATTATTTGGAACTAAGCAACAAAGAAAACTATTAACATAATTTAGAATAAGTGCTCATAATTTGAACATTGAAAAGGGGAGATATATTGTCATAAAAGTTGAAGATCGTATTTGTAATTTATGCAAAAACAACATGGAGGATGAAGTTCTTTCCCTTATTACTTGTCCTATTCTAGAGAAATTTAGAGAACCATATATAAAGAATATAAAAGAGGCATATAAAAACTTCTCATTATCATCTGATGAAAATAGATTAATTTGGCTTCTATCATCAGAGGACAAACAAATCATTATATATCTATTCGGGTTGTTGTCCACTCTATTCCTAGAAAGAGATAAAATTATCATGAATGGATAATTTATATATTTACTAGTGCTTTTACATGAAAATGCTATCAGTTACTATATTATCTTATTATCAAACTATATATATATGTAACATGGAGTTGTCTTCCCCCCTTGATTCAATCAAAATCTTTAAATCTTTAAATTTAAATTTACATGTTTTATTGTGCAGTCAATTGTGATGGCTAATTTGAATATTTATTTTGCTTATTTTCATTTTTCTTAGTCTCACTATGTGTATTTAATCAAACTAATCAAATCTAATCAAGTTATTATAATTATTATTATGTTATATGAGAAAGTGGTTTATTTTGTTATGTATGATTCTATATTGATTCTACTGCTCAGCTATGGGCACCATGATTGGTATAATAAAGTATTCTATGATTCTATAAATTATTTGTATAGATGTTATTCTTATATTTTTTGTTTTCATTTTAAAGGCTGACCAAAGAGGCGAATAATCCATATTTGCATCGTCATTCATGCTGCAAAATGCAGAAAATGTTATGAGTAAATCAAATATATTCTAAATAACAGGTAATACGCGCAAATGTAAAAAAAAATAATCTCAGGTATATTTTACGGGCAATTGTAATGCTCATTCTCCGTGCAAAAAGTGATACCTGATAATCCCCAAATTCACGGAAATGTAATGTGCCCTCTGTTTGTGCTTAACTTTATTTTTGAACCATTGTTTGTACATGCAACCGATATCATTGTTTTCTTGAAATTTCATTTAGGTACATACACTCGTTAATAAAATATGTTGATATTGTAAATGCAGAACTGATAGAAAGTACACTGAAACAAACAATAATATGTAGCTGTTTTATTGATTTTTTATGGCTCTCGACATTTAAAAAATGTTGCGTGCATCTAATATTTATTGATTGCTTCATTTGATTAATGTTCATATTAAAAAAAATATAGATAGCAATTCTTCTCTTCAACAATAGGTTTACGATTTACGACTTACGAGTATCCTCCACCACTCTTAACTTTGTGATCACTTTTTATCGTAAGTCGTAAATCCTAATTGTTAGTGAAACGTAACTCTTAAGAGTACACTTACGTCTACGTTTACGACTTACGACCTTTAGTGAAACGGTCGCAAGGTCCATATCAGATTCGCTCTTCGAACTCATCTGATATGGACCTGATAATCATTGTCTTGAGAATAAATACTAATAATTAATATATATCATATATTTACGGTAAACATATCGTGTTCGTATATGGCCGAGTATGTTTTCCCCAAATCTTTAACATATACATGTATTTCCAGTTATTTGATTTTAAGTGTTCGTATATGGCCGTGTATTTTTCCCCAAATCTTTAACATATACATCTATATATATCTCCATTATTTGACTTTAAGTGTTCGTATATGACCGAGTGTGTTTTCCCCAAATCTTTAACGTATACATGGATCTCCAGTTATTTGACTTTAAGTTCACCTGATGAAGGCTATTCCAGAAACGTGTCGTTACGTTAAATTAGATATTGACGTTTACATAAACACTTAACAACAATCAATCAATATATCCACTTCATTCTATATAGGGGTATCATGGTCGTGATCGTATGGTAGTTGGATTTACACCTATCTATACAATCAATGCCTATCACCACAAGCGCTGTGTTCGAATCCCACTCAGTCGAGGTTTACTCGATACAACATTATATGATACAATTTGTCAGTAGCTTGCGGGAGGTCGGTGGTTTTCTCCGAGTTATTCAGGTTTTCAACATCAATAAAACTGACTGCCATTATATAACTGAAGTATTGTTGAAAGTTGAGTTAAACACCATAACCCTCCCATCCCTCTGTCTATTTGGTGATATGAGATATGCAATAATAATTCTTATTTCTGCTAGCTGACATTGGACAATATCATCCGGTTGTGTAACAAGAGTAACACAACCGGTAGCACTTCTGAAGAATGAACTATCTACCCTTCCAAAGCATCTGAGATCATTAATTTCCTTTTGTCCTTTTATTTTGACCATTGTATTGTCCATCCTTCGTCGATATATGGCTTCTGATTACCCCTTTGTTTTCTTCTGATTACCCCTTTGTTTTCTTCTGATTACCCCTCTGCTATCTTCCGATTACCCCTTTGTTATCTTCTGATTACCCCTTTGTTATCTTCTGATTACCCCTTTGTTATCTTCTGATTACCCCTGTTATCTTCTGATTACCCCTTTGTTATCTTCTGATTACCCCTCTGCTATCTTCCGATTACCCTTTTGTTATCTTCTGATTACCCCTTTGTTATCTTCTGATTACCCCTTTGTTATCTTCTGATTACCCCTGTTATCTTCTGATTACCCCTTTGTTATCTTCTGATTGCCCCTTAGTTATCTTCTGATTACCCTTTTGTTATCTTCTGATTACCCCTTTGTTATCGTCTGATTACCCCTTTAGTATCCTCTGCTTACCCCTTTGTTATCTTCTGATAACTCCTTTGTTATCTTCTGATAACTCCTTTGTTATCTTCTGATTACCCTTTTTTGTATCTTCTGACTACCCCTCTGCTATCTTCTGATTACCCCTTTTGTATCTTCTGGTTACCTCTCTGGTATCTTCTGATTACCCCTTTGTTATCTTCTGATTACCCCTTTGTTATCTTCTGATTACTCCTTTATTATCTTCTGATTACCCCATTAGTATCTTCTGATTACCCCTTTGTTATGTTCTGATTACCCCTCTGCTATCTTCTGATAACCCTTTTCCTATCTTCTGATTACCCCTTTAGTTAATTCTGATTACCCCTTTGTTATCTTCTGATTACCCCTTTAATATCTTCTGATTACCCCTGTTATCTTCTGATTACCCCTCTGCTATCTTCTGATTACCCTTTTCCTATCTTCTGATTACCCCTTTAGTATATTCTGATTACCCCTTTGTTATCTTCTTATTACCCCTTTGTTATCTTCTGATTACCCCATTAGTATCTTCTGATTATCCTTTTCCTATCTTCTTATTACCCCTTTAGTATCTTCTGATTACCCCTGTTATCTTCAAAGTTTAGTCAAAGAACTTGGTTTAGAGAGAGTTAATGAGTTCAAAACTATGCTGAAAGAAGGTTCATACGCATGTTATTGGAACCGCATATTGTCCATTTGGAGTTGGAAAGACAACGTTGATAAAAAACCTGGTAGGCGACGCTATTCCTGAAATGTGGGCCTCAACAGACGGTATATGGATATACATGGGAAGAGCGGGTATGGACACTGAACAACGAAAATTGGTTTTCTTAGATAAAGGTAAGCTTATTATTCTTATTAAGGAGATGTCGTGTTGTTTGTATGTTTTTTACTGTATATATTGTCGTACATCTTATGTTTTTTCACATACAAGCCTATCACCAATACAGCGTGGGTTCGCGCCCGGCTTTGTAAATTACAAAAAAGGTGCACTCGACTCGCATCCGCAAGTAATAAAGTTCACTAGTTGCTTGCTCGTGGTCGTTGGTTCTCTCCGGGTACTGCGGCTTCTTCCACCACTAAAACTGGTCGCCATAATATAGCTGAAATATTGCTGAAAGTGGCGTTAAACACAATAAATCAAATCAAATTAAATATCTTTTTTCAGGGGCCATCATGGCCGTATTCGTATGGTAGTTGGATTTACAACTACCTATGCAATCAGTGCCCATCACTACTGATGTTGTGAGTTCGAATATCGATCAGGACAAGGTGTACAACATTATGTAATAATGGTGTCAGTGACTTGCGACAGTTCGGTAGTTTTCTCTGGGTCCTCCGATTTCCTCCAACAAGAAAACTGACGGCCACGATATAACTGAAATATTGTTGAAAGTGGCTTTAAACACCATCAAGAAAAAAGAAAGTCATGTTATTTCACTATGGGTGTGTGTCAGACATGTGTATTAATGTTTGTGTGATTGCATGCCATATACTGTATATATTGTCATACGTTTCATGTTATTTTGAAGAGGAAAATAGCATTAAAAGAAAGACAACTCTTATGTTTCCTGGTGATAAATCGATCACATCTCATGTCTACTCGACATCTGTACTAAACTCGGATGGAGAAATAAACGTTTTTGATTCTCCAAAATGAAAAATTGTTAAAAAGGGAACAATTGTGACAGCAATCGTTTAGCAGTTTAATATATATCTTGCTATGCAGTCAGTGCATTACTCAAGTCGCGAGTTCGATTCCCACCAATGATGAGTTGTACTCAATATAGTCTAACTTGAACAGGTTTGGCAGTCACTTGTGGAAGGTCAGAGGTTATCTGTTGTGTAGTCAGGCTTCATTCACCAATAAAACTGATCAACATCAATATAACAGCCATATGGATCTCACACAATATGTATGCTTTTTGGAAGATTGCCCATAACAATTTACTGCCTAAAGTCTGGAAGATTGTTTATATTAATTGTTGCCTAAAGTCTGGAAAATTGCCAATATCATTTGTCTTGAATATAACGTTTCATTACCTTGAAGAATGCCAAGTAAAATAGCAGAATTCCCTGTAATCTAAAGGAATTTCAATACAGCAAAATCTAAGAAATTGATTTGATGTAAAACTTTAATGATACAGTAAAACTTGCTTATAACGAATTTGTGGGGGCAGCCAAATTATTTCGTTTTAACCGTAATTCGCTGTATTGATATAGCGAACTTCGCTATAACATATAACGAATTCGTTATATAATCATAATTGTTATGCATACATAGATACATGGACTATACACAATGATTTAATCACTTATCTTTAGCAATGCAATCTTGAATGGTAGACTGTTTTTGGTTTTTTTTGTAAATATATTTTCGATCAAGTATTTAAAAAAAATGTCATCAACATTGTCATACGTTTCTAACGCACGGCGGCCAGTGTCAAGTGCAAGTAAACCATCTGCATTGATCGGAACGACATTTAGAACAGGATCGTCATCCCTTTCTGAATTTTTACCATCCGTGTCCTTCTTTAATAGGGAGTTTGCAATGTCATCATCAGACCTTGTTTCAGTTATAACCAACAACAACTTCCTCCAATGTGACCCCGATTTCACCTAGTATATTACGAATGTTTACGAGGCACGATAAGCGTAGCTCGTCAGCGTCACCACCAGACTCACTATCATCGATATTTGTCAGTTCGTTTTTAATTCCAGCCTTTTGAAAATTGTTTGTTTTGGGTAATAAAGGTGGGGTTGTTTTTATCAAACATAATTGTACTTAATCTCCTGTAAAAACAAGTGTATTTTAGTTTTCCAATATTTAGGTCTCTAACACAACTGATTATTTCTCGTAATGCGCATCTTGTGCACCAGATTATCATAAGATTTTTATTATTAAGACATTAATTAGTGTAGGGTAGATCGTAGGGGTGGCGACAGTTTGTCTGTAGTTAGTGTTAAATTGATTAATGGATGTCCTATTGTTTATTTACGACTTGTGAAAATGCAACCAATATTAAATTTACTCGGAGAATCCATGACTTTTAAATAACTTATAAATTCTTAAAATGTGATCACTAATTAAGAGAATAAACAGTAATCACCTTTATTATTTGATTTTTATTTGTCAACAAAGTTTTTCTTTCTTTTTTTCTCTAAAACCAAATTACAATGGTACAGAAAACATAATAAACACAGATTATTACAATAAATGTACTTTATTTGATTTTAATGTGTCAACAAAGTACGACAGGTAATATTTAAGCCAGTGGCAAATGTAAATCAATATAAAAATACAGATTATTAATAGTAACAAAACGTTTTTAACTTCGTACTATCCGTGGAAAAATATATAGATTTGACTTTTCAGGGACAAAGCAAATGTTCGTTATAACCGCTAATTCGTACTAACCGAATTCGCTATAAACACACATTTTAATATAGATTTGCAAAGCAGTTGGTCGGGGAATAGAAATTAGTTCGTTGTAACCGTAAATTCGCTCTAAACGTGTTCGTTATATTTAAGTTTTACTGTATTTTGTATTTTGACTTATTTTACCTTATAATGATTGATTGAATGTTGTTTAAATCCCTTGATGCTGACAAATATAAGTTTATTTTGTAAATAGACCAATTTACAACATTTCTTTAATTGATATTTGTATTTGTTATAAGTATCAGAGTTATTTCCCTTTATTCAGAGTTGAGTTTATTACCGAGATATTGCTAAAAATGGCATAAAACTCCCATTAATTGCCCACTTCAGAATTCATTACATTTGAAAGGTTAGAGTTTATGGTATTTAATGCCACTTTTAACAATATGTCAGTTATATCATGCCGGTCAGTTTTTTTGGTAGAGGAAATTGACATACCCAGAGAAAACCAGTGACCTGTCGCAAGTCCCAGACAAACTTGATCACATAATGCTGTATCGAGTACACCTCGCCATGAGCGGAATTCAAACTCACATCTTTAGTGATGATAGATAGCACTGATTGCATAGGTAGTTGTAACTCTTACCACCATACGATCACGACCATGATGACTCCATATTTTTTTTATTACCCTGTAATTGTTAGACATTATAGTGTTATGGTAAGTGGTAAACACTTCTAATTTTGTCCCTCTTAATTTTGCTTTTGATTTTTCTGTATGATTGTATTTTTGCTTCAGGAAGCATGATTTCTTTATATCACCACTAAGTCAGTTTTTTGTGTAGTCCTTTTGTAAATAAATATTTATAGCTTATGTAATCAACTTTCTCAGTTGTAGAAGTAAAAAGTCAAACATGACCATTCAATGAAATTATTCATGATTGACTGGTATAGCTAGTACAAAAAAATTAAAATTGGAGGGCTGGGTGAAAGAAATATTAGCTGACATGACCTCTCACACAAATGTTGTTACCTGACATGACCTCTCACACAGATGTTGTTACCTGACATGACCTCTCACACAGATGTTGTTACCTGACATGACCTCTCACAC
>MJUT01005096.1:23100-35959 GCA_002080005.1 Gigantidas platifrons
GTATATATTTCACATTAAACAGCTTATCGAACCACTTTCCGCCTTTTGAGAATGAAAATTACCATCGATTGATTATTTGCTTGCAAGCAAATAATTTGACCTCGCTTTTTCCGTATGCAATTGACCTTACTAGTGACAGTTAAAAACAAATAATTTGTATTTTATCGCTTATTAACTGCCAACTTGCATGGTTCTTTGTTTGTAATTAACACAGACTAAAAGCAGATTCACAAGAAATAAGTGCATTGTTGTACTGATTTAATGACGATTCGACAAACTCCGTAAACAATGTCGATAATTAATAAGATGGTGTCCATTTCTTGATCGATCTCAAAACATGACCAGTTGCACATTATTTCCCCGATAAGCATACATTTCATAACATTTATATGTTACAGAAACACGTTTTATTAAAGCATCAATCATATCTGATAATTTTTATGAGTAACAAAAATTTACGATTTGGCAGATAATGCCCCTTTAACAGTTATTGTAAAACAAATGAAATATTGTTACACGCAATAAAAAAAAACACAGAAAGCAACAACTTCCATCAGTGCTTTCAGCACTTTGTTTTATCAAGTTTTATTGACTGATGTTATTATGCCCAGGTGAGCTATACAGGTTCCTGGGAGCCTCTAGTTTAAAATTACATTTCAAAGACTGTATGCTAAAATATCACTGAAACATCTATAAAACCAAAATGATATGAAAAGTTTATAAAAAGTCATGATAAGCTAGCCCAAATAAATGAGTTTTATACTGGCCATGGGGCAATAGAATGAGTACTAAAGTCACAAGCTGTCATATGAAGTTGATGTCACATCTTAAGTATTTTGTTTATGTTTTTGGTTATCCGCCCCTGTGGCAGTATTAATTCTTATGAGACTTAAAAAATATCAGTGTCTTAGTGTATGTAAATTTATTAGTACAAAACTATTATCGTAATAAGGTTAGAGATCCAGTTATCTAGCTATTAAATATTTGTTGGCAGGGATGGTTTTTTTTCAGTCATTTAATTGGTTTCAGCTATTTTCCTCTGGAAAAAAAATCCGAAAGTTGCAGGACGTGATCTCAACAGGTCAGAAATGGAGGTTTTGAAAAAGGGTCTATATGGCTTCAGCTATTTTGTTTGATTTTCGATTATTTCATTTTCTAACCAGAATCATCCCTGGACTGTTGGAATTGTACCATCAAATATATAAAAAAAAAAGATATTTAAAAATAAAAGTACCAGTATTTCCTTGTTGTTCCTGATCATGCTGATAAAAATATTTATGGCATCAGAATATGGAATATTTTCTACCATATACAGTGAAATCACTCATACATTAATATTTATGGAATGCTACAAATCACAAAATATGCAAAGAAGCACATTACATGATAATCATAATCTTTTGTATATATATTGCAGTATATTCACCTGAACTTACAGAGGCCCTATCAAGGTATGATGAAACTGGACTGGCTGACATGGAGGAGAAATTAATTTCATCCTTTTCCAATGGTGACAGTTGGAGAGAAGGGAAGAAAAAGACTTCCTTTAATTACCTACTTCTAGATCCAAGGGTCACAAAAAATCTTCCTAACAGAATGCATTCATTGGGTTAGTACATCCATTTTATGGGTTATACTAGATATTTAATGCCATTTCTAACAATATTTCAGTTTTATCATGGCAGTCAGTTTATATGGGAGAGGAAAACACACTACCCTGATAAAACCACTAACCTGCCGGCTATTACCGGTATATATTTTATCACATCAAGCTATATCTGAAGTACACCTTGCCACAGACAGGAATTGAACTCACAACTTAGCATTTTTTAAATGTGTGAAAAATCAATGTGTCCTCTTATCGGGAAAACAACTAGCTTTAACTCTATCAATGTTTTGGTTGATTCTTGTATATATTGCTTATGTGATACTTTTTGCACATAAATGATTTAGTGTTTGACTAAATAATTTTATATAAACATGATACCTGTACTACATATGTGTTTCCTCAATTGGATATGAAGTGATATGATTCATAATGATATATTTTTGTATACCTTAGCTCCACCGGAGGGGAGGGGGTATACTGTTTTACCTCTGTCCATCCTTCCATCTGTCTGTCCTTTCGTCCGTCCCAAGATATTTTGCGTCGCATTTCCCCCAGCAACTATTGATGGCAGAAATCTGATATTTGGTCACAAGCTTCATATAGGTACCCCATATCGCGGCTGGGGTATCATAAGCGGGCATTAGCTCACAGTTCATCTTGTTTATAAATATCAACAGTAATTATTTATAACTATATTATTTTTTATGACTTTCAGGAGAAGAAGAGTCTTTTGTAGTTTTTGTGACAGCAATATTTTATGTTGGAAAAGGTCAAAGATCTCGGCCCAATCGTCACTTGTATGAAGCTCTAAGTCAAATAGAAACACTAAAGCCAAAGGTAAACACATTTTTTTTTACATATAATCATGGATTGGTGAAGAGAAAAATCCCAACTACGGGCCGTAACCCAGAAAGTTGTTTTTAAGATATGTGTATGCTCCCACCACTGTGCATATGGGGCATTCACTTCTGTATGTCCATCCCTCATATGGTTTCCACTCAATAGCTGAAGAACCCCTTAAAGGAAAATTTGCGGTAGTGCCTACCGACAAAATTGAGGGCAGAGCTTATCATCAAAAATTCCCATTGATATGAATAGCATTTTATGAAACTGTATGTCACATGACCAACGTGACCTAAAGGTCACATACCTCAGAAATTTGAATTTTCAAAGTGATTTTTTTAGTTTTTAGACTGATGAAGAATATTAATTTTTATTACGACTGAAAGTTTGGGAGGGGGAAACACTAGTAACCATGCCTGTCAAATATTTTGCTCCAAAAGTAACTGTGAAACTGTGTATCATTGATTTTTTCTCCTTGAGATAACCGTGGCCAAAATAATGAAGTATATGAAGGTTTGCTCCGCCCACAGCTATTTATACCCACGGTCCCGGTTTAAAGGGGGCATTTACGGTAGTACCTACCGACAAAATTTGTGGGCAGAGCTTATCATAAAAATTCCCTGTTAATATGAACAGCATATTTATGAAACTGTATGTCACATGACCAACGTGACCTAAAAGTCACATACCTCAGAAATAGGAATTTTCTGAGTGATTTTTGTAGTTTTTAGACTGATGAAGAATACGGTAGTATTTTTAATAAGACTAAAAGTTTAGTAGGGAGGAATACTAGTGACCATGCCTGTCAAATATTTTGCTCCAAAAGTAACTGTGAAACTATGTATCATTGATTTTCCTCCGCAAGGTAACCGTGGCTGGTCAAAATAATGAACAATCTGAATGTTTGTTCTGCCCACAGCTATTTATACCCACGGTCCCGGTTTAAGCAAATCATCTGAAATTTAAACATAAGGTCAAGATCTTAAAAGGAAGGCGAAGTTTGATTTCAGACTTTACCATTTTTTCTGTTTTGGATTTAAGCCATTGTTAACGTTAAATAGAAGTGAAGGCATGCAAGTTCTATAGACACATTCTTCCATTTTTACACAAGGTTTAAAGAAATTACTAATTTGTTTTACTCAATATACTGATTTTTCTTGCAGAAATGACAAAAAAGGATTTTCATATTTCCCTTGTAAATTTCCTGGCTGGGAAATTGCAAGGGTCTAAGAAAAACACGAAGCAAGTCTTTACATTACCAAATATGTACTTCATATTTTAATTACATTAAATTTAATTGCAACATGACAATTTTAAAATGAAATACACTCTTAAATGTAGAAATTTGGACTTTTTGGGGGTTTTTTTTGCTTTGTTTTGGAAATATCCTACAAAAATATTTTATACTGGTATTTTTTTCTGAAAATCCAATATACTTTTTCAATATTTTTGAAATATATTATTTTTGATATAAATTTCCAATAAATCACTGTATTAGTAAGACACACAGTACAGAAACTTGAAGGGAACCTGATATTTTTTTTATAACATTTTTGCTTGCATAATAAAATAAACTGGGTTTATCATTTTTAGAATGGAAACAATTCATGCTAGATTTATTTTTTTTGGTTTTACTGCAGCTATACTTTGTAATATGATGGATGGCTGGTGTGGCCTTGTTTAATCGTGATGATCGTTTGGCATCAACAGAACGACATTGCAGTGTTCAACATATTTTTATTAAAAACGGAAGAAAATGAATCATGGGGAGATAAATCCAAAGTATATAATGTGGATTAAATCCCGAGCATGTAACATATTACTGCATCCCCCTCTTTTTGGAGAACAACAACAATGGCAATACACTAAGTTACTAACTATAACACAAACAGTGGTAGCTAATACTTTAGTACCCTCATAGCAAAATACAATTACATCAGTATACAATTATACAGAAACTATGTTTTCTGTTTGACAGTGCGACCTGAGCGGGTTATATATGGACTAGCTGGGGGTAATTTTTTATCAATATCGGGAGGTTTAGGGGTTTCAACCATAGGTTGGGAAACTTCTTTTGGCAAGTTGAGCTGAGAGACAAGATTTCCAATAATGGGTAGTATCAGTGAAATATTTTCATCATAATTCACATCAATGTTTGGTTGTACATATATTTGTTCATTAGTTTGAATAAGATGACGATGGTTTCGTCTATGTACCACCGTCAGAGAACTGAAGGATATATGGATGGTCGCTGTGTTTTTGTATGACAACCGCAGGTTTCCAAAGCCTATTCGACTGTTGTACTCTGACTGAACAACCTACATCAAGATCAGAGAGGGGTCTAGAACCAACATCATAGTGTTTCTTCTGATGAGCCTTTTGACCTTCGATACTTTCCTTGACCTTGACTGCATTGGGAACTTGTGGTTCCAAATGACGTAGTGACTGGCAAAATTGACCATAAATTCTTGCATGTCAACAGCTGAGATGGAGAAAACCCAATATCTAAAGGAGTTGTCCTATACTCTAAAAAGACCAAGTATGGGTCATTCACATCCGACTTACATTAAGTTAACATCCTTTTGACAGTTTGTACAGTTTTTTCAGCCATGCCATTTGACTGGGCATAATGGGGGCTAGACGTTACATGTGTGAAGTCCCATTCCTTTGCAAAATTTGCGAACTCCTGTGAGCTGTACTGGGGGCCATTATCAGAAACCAATTGTTCTGGAATACCATAACGTGCAAATATACATTTCAACCTGGTAATAACGGCTTGACTTGTACTACCAAGTTTTTCTACTTCGAAATACCTACTATAAAAAATCAACAATAACCAGATAATTCTCCTGATTAAGACAAAACAAGTCAGTTGCAACTACTTGCCAAGCATGTGTTGGGATTTCATGGGGTTTAAGGGGTCTCTTGGGGCTGGAATTTCTATGTTCTAAACAAACAATACATTTAGTTACCAGATCAACAATTTCAGCATTAATCTTTGGCCAAAATAATACATCTTTTGAGACATTTTTCAATACCCATATGTCCTGTATATATGCGTTCTAACATGTCTTTTCTCAGAAATTGTGGTACTACAATTTTGCTACCTTTCAAATAATACCATCTAAGACTGAAAGTGCATCTCTATGATTCCAGTACTCTATAATTAATGGAGCACAGTTGCTACGTAATTTAGGCCAACCAACCGAAATGACAGATTTTAACATGTTTAACTGTTTGTCATTTTCTGTGGCCACTCTAATATCATGCATTTTCCTGTCGCTCACCGGGATACTTGACAGAACCATATGAACCTGAGCTTCCAAACCATCTGATAGAAGATGGAATGTGTCATTTACAAAATTTCTAGGTAGAGCATCAGCTACAGGGATGCTTTTTCCTGGTATATGGGCAACATTAAGGTCATATCTTTGTAACTGTAGGATCATACGTTGCAAGCGAGGCGGAGCGGAATGGGTGCCTTTGCGCATGATTGAGAGCAAGGGCTTGTGGTTGGTCTCCACATTAACTTTGTATCCGTAGACATATTGATGAAATCGTTTGCATCCAAACAGGATTGCATACATTTCTTTTTCAATTTGTGCATAATTGACTTCTTACGGTGTCAAAGATTTAGACGCGTATGCCACATGTTTATTATCTTGAAGGAGGACTGCTCCTAGACCATATTTGAATGCATCGGTTTGCAATGTGAGTGGCTTACTAGAGTCATAATACGATAAAACTGGTTCTGGCACAATTGTGAGAATTACCTTGACCTTATCAAAAGTTTGCTTTTGGGTGTAGTCCCATGCAAATTCGACATCCTTGATTAACAGTCTACGTAGCGTACTAGTGATTTCGGCCAGGTTAGGCGCGAACTTGGATAAATATTGTGATCATACCAAGAAAAGTCTGTAATTCGGCCTTTGTTTTCGGTGCCTGCATTTCATGTATGGCAGCGATCTTGTCAGGGTCCGGCTTTGACCCTTCCGACGACAGAATGTAACCAAAATATGAAACTTCCTGCAGGCCAACGCTCAGTTTATCATCATTCAACTTCAGACCTCGTTCTTGGGCGACCTTGAAGACCTTACGAAGATTAACATCATATTCGGCTCGTGTTATCGACTATAGCCACTACATCCTCCATACCTTCGAAACATTCATCCATTTTCCGGTCCATAGATTTACCCAAAAACACCATAAAACACCCAAAAACACCACAAACCATACAAAAACACCCCAAAACACATTAAAAAAACATCAAAAAACATATCATAAATAAAACGACAATATGAAATCAGCAGACAGATGAAAAAAATATGTATTTGTGGACATTTGCTTTAGTTCTAGAACGAGAAAAGTAAATTGAAGAGTTATTTCAAGGACGATAACTCCATCCTTCAGCCATATATATATATCATATAGGCCTATAATATCTTTGAAAAAAATCTGATAAAAATTGTATAAAAAACAATCAATAAAAATTATTTAAAAAAAAATTCAAATCATTTATCATCGGCCATTTATCATACTAATTGATTATGTTGTTAGCAACAAATGAAAATATTGCAAAAACAACAATATTAGTCCAGACCACTATAGTTAAATTACGGTATAATTGACACAATTGAAGATAAAAGAGTCTAATCAATTCTGCAATCAGCGACATCAAATTACTTCTCTTTCATTATTTAACGAACTGTTTGTGCACAGTGGCTCCTAAGATTTCCTACTTCAAACGTTTCAGTGCAAACAACAAGCCTAGATATGTGATCTGTAAGCTTCTTCTTCTTCCAGGTAAGGAACCGAATGTATTAGGTTCCGCTTGAAAAACTCTGTGCAGTGTCGGGCAACACAGCAAGTCTTCCATGAACTATTTACATTTAAAACAATCCCCAATTTACAATTAAAATTATGTACAGTCTGTGTTGTTCATTTTCTTCCAGTGCTTGACTTAAGGGCAGCTCTGAATCCTTCGATTGTGTCTGCCGATGTTATATTAGCTGGCAGTTGATTCCAGTCTCTGATGGTCTTAGGGAAGAATGATTGTCCGTAGGTATCATTGATTGATCTTTCTTGGTAGAAGCGGTTTTTACGTCTGGTCCGGTTGTCATTTGGTGTCAGATATTGCTGTCTATCTATGTCTATAAGGTCATGTTGGATCTTAAATAGCATGCTTAGTATTGCTGATTTTCTACGATCTTCAAGGTTTCCCATTTTAAGGAATTTACCATATTTGTGACACAACCTGGTGTTTGGTCTGTGTAGTTATTGTGTGCAAATCTTGCTGCTCTTTCTGCACCTGTTCTATGGATTTAATCTTTTTTGGTTAGATGGATCCCAAACTGTGCTAGCATATCCACTACAGGTCTTACTATTGCTGTATATGCTGCTGACTTTACACGGATAAATCCTAGCATCTTGTTTTCTTTGCCAACGATATTATCTATGTGTTTATCCAAGGATAAGTTGCTGTTGATGGTTACACCTAGGTATTTGCTGGCTTCCACATTATCCAGAGTATGTCCATGTAATTTGTAATTTGGTTGCCTCACCTGTTTGTTTTTTGGTGCTATTCTGATGACAATGCATTTTTTTGCATTGAAACTCATCTGCCATTTGTTTTCCCAGTCTTCTAGAGTTGTAAGGTCCCTCTGCAATAGGTCACTGTCAGTCTCATTGTTAATAGTACGATAAAGAAGGCTTCAATATATTAACTCACTTTTTGGAAACAACAATGAACTTTAGAAACCATACTTTGCTGTTTTCTTTGCAATTCGATAAATTTTTGTTCAGATATTATTGGATGGTTTTATTTTCCCCACTTATACTATTGACTAAATTATTTATTGGTCAGATTTTATTACTAGAAAAAATTAAGGTCTATAATTTTTTGAAAATAACAAACTCCCACCAAAATTGATCGCAAATGCTATTCAAAACACATCTTGTCTCAAAAACTCATCATGACTCGCAAACGCAAGATTTCCTATCTCGCAAGGTCTGCGTTTTGGCCTTGTGGTAATTGTACCAAGAACTCTGTCTATTGTGACTCCTGCAATTCCTGGTACCATTATAGCTGTCAGAACCTGTCCTTAGACGACATCACATTCCTGACTTGATCGAATGTTTCCAAGTTCTGCTGTTCCCATTTCTTGCAAGAGGAAATAGGACCCTCCTATTCCTATGATAGGATTCTAAGTTTTCTTATAATAAAATTAAAAGTTGAATGGATTATTTCATGGCTAAATGATCTTAATTTGTATCTGAGACATTTGAAATACTTCAATATTGTTTGGCATATTGATTGAACACTTTTTTATTATTGGTTTTTAACTGGTAATAACAAATGTATAATTAACATTATACTGCGAATTAATCAATTTTATGGCGCGTGCCAGGTGATAATTGAGTTTTGTAATAGCTGTGGATTAGAAATATTATGGCGCGTGCAAGGTAATCAACATTCGTAACAGTGTTAAGATCAAAATAGATTTATTTATTTATTTATTATTATTGTTTTATTATATCAATTGTAATTTATTGAAATTATTGAAATAGATTTTCAAACAATTAGTAATGTTTTCAATATTCGGAAAAACCAACCGCATATTTAATTACCACCGGGATTTTTTTCCACTGATGATTTTCAATTATTCTTTTTGCTTGAAACAGCATATGTGTTTGTGGTAGGTTTTAAAGAAAATGTGTTCAAGTAAAATATTTTTATTTCTGTTAAAAGTAAGAAAATTCTTGGAAAGATTAACAGTCGTAATTATTTATTTATTTATTATTACTATTTAATCATGTTAAAAATAAGAAAATTCATTCAAGTAATTTTTTTTATTTCCGTTAAAAGTAAGACAAGGAAAGATAAACATTTATAACTATTTATTTATTTATTTATTTATTACTATTTAATCATATAGTCCTATACATGTATTGATTGATTGATTGATTTATTTTATTCTATTTTTATATATATGCTTTTTTTTTTGGTAATTTGTTAAATTATTGAAATTAATTTTCAAAAAATTAGTAACATTTTCAATATTTGAAAAATCTCATATTTTTTTATTACCACTGGGATTTTTTCCATTGATGCATTTGTTTGTCTTAAATTCTTATCATTACATTTTCAATTATTCTTAGTATATGTGTTTGTGGTAGGTTTTAAAAAGAAATCGTTCAAATAAAAGATTTTTATTTCTTTTAAAAGTTAAAAAATTCTTGGAAAGATTAACAGTTATAATTATTTATTTATTTATTATTACTATTTAATCATACAGTCCAATTAGTAACTTTTCATTTATTACCACTGCCTGGATTTTGAGGCGAAGTGGGGAAGGGAAAAAGGGCAGATATTTACTTTGAAGTAAGGAGGAGGAGGGGGCATATATTTTTTGAATGAAACAAGTGCCTGTGGGTCAAAAGTAAGAAAATTCTTCCAAGTAAGATTTATATTTCGGTTAAAATATGAAAATTATTTCAAGTAAGATTTTTATTTCGGTAAAAGCAGCGTTTTTGACCAGAATAAAAGTTATTGATAAAATTACGAAGGGAAGGTCTCAACGCAGCAAATAGGTGGACAAGCAACAATGCTGAGTCCATCAACAACATCATGAAACTGGACGCCAACTGGAATTCCACAGCACACCAGCACTGATAAATATTTTGGCAGACATGATCAAACTCCAGCATGCGCTGTACAACAGTGGAAATTATAGACTGTTTGGTTTTAGCAAAAAAATTGCATCCGGGAAGACATCTTTTGTGCCAAGACACCAGAGGACCAAAATAACTAGTTTGTTAAGTTCCTGAACTCAAATGTGTCATCACCCACTCCAAGCAGCGCTTATGTAACATCAAGTGATGGAACCTATTCAGTCATCAACAAAGCCACTGGGGTTGCGAAGAAACCAGGGCAAAGGAAGCAACCAGTCAATGCAAAAACATCCAAAAGACACTAAATTAAAAAACATCTTTGTTATAATTTTGTTATTTTGTTTCAAACGAACAATAAAATAATAACTAATGTATACATTGTTCTGTTTTTTATTATTGTAGAAGAAAGGTTTTTACAACATATAACAATAATCAAGAGCAACAAAATGATAAATAAATACAATTAAAACATATAAAGTAAACTATTCCGGATATATATACATGGATATATGCTTGATCCTACAGGAAGAATTAACAAGCTGAGTTATCGCCCTTTGATTAACTCTTCAGTATTTTGATTAATAATAAATAAATACTCATAAAAACATAAATTTCACATTTGTTCATTATTTTTGTGGTGTTTTTGGGTGCTGTTCGGGTGTTTTTGGGGGTTTTTGGGTAAATTTATGGACCCTCAGACCCTCCATTTTCAACTGAAATAGATCCTGTGAGCAATTTAATCCAAACGGTAGCTGTAAAAAGCGGTACCGACCAAATGGGGTGTTACAGGTAGTGAGGTAAGACAGGCTTTCAGACAAACGTATAGTCCAATATCCAGAACGTGCGTCTAATCAAGGATTTATATAGTCCTACTATATAAATCCTTGGTCTAATTTTGTGAAATAACCTGCGTGCGATAACTTTGGCAATATGTCCTCGAGCGTACGCATTGGGTAGTGTGGACGCACAATAGCACGATTCAGGTCTTGCAGGTCAAGACATATTCTCAGCTTACCGAAACTAGGCTTCTCAACGATCACGAGAGAATTTACCCATGGTGTAGGAACTTCAACCTTTGTTATTATGTCCACAGTCGCTTGAAAAAAGAGTAAAAAAAATATAGTATATATATAGTACATAGGGGAAGTTATGAAAAAATTCATTTTTGCGCCAAAATGTAAACAATCGTAATTAAGCCTAAACGGACGCAAAGTGATACGCTTGTTGGATATTTTTCTACACTGAACATGTTTTTTTATACATCCGTATTGTAAGAACCTTCATTCTGAGCATTTTACAAACGTATGGACCATTTTTTCACTGATGTTCAACCTCTGAATTCGTTACAGCCGCCATGGTGGAACTATTCCGCACTGAGAAATACTATTTCAAAGCATCTGTAAGATCATAAATTTAGCGGTAAGCACTTCATATGAATATTTTTTTAATCGATTAATTAGATCATTTGAGAAATTTAGAAAGCAATTTTTGACTGTTCAATTTCGCTTGTACGAATATAAGGGGGGACTCGATATTAGAAATATTTTCATTCAGTGCGGAATAGTTCCACAATGGTGACTGTAACGAAATGCATTTCACAACTTCCCCTATTTACTATATATATATATATATCGTGTCGTAACATCTGCTCGGTCATGCAATAAAGTCGGTCATTTGTTTTGATTTACTATTCTCGCGCAGCACGAGGCCAATGACGTCATTCTGTATATTTATAACGTATATAGACGCCGAAGCAGTATTTTTAAAACTTGAAGATTATAAAATTCGATTAAAACAAGTAAGATTGAATTGAAAAAATTCCATGCAAGTAAAAAATCACCTTATTACCTGGTCATTCTGCCTTTGAAATCTATTTTAAGCGATGGTATTCCCTAAACATTTTTATATTTCCGTTTTGTTGACATAATTGTCATCACAGTTCATGACCGTTTCTGGAATGTAGGCCATGCAAATTGTATTTTAAAATACTTTGAAAATATGATGATTGATCATTCACATTCTACCAAAATGGCTGATTGTTCTTTGTGAGTTAGTGATGTATTCTGTGATATTAAATGTGATTAAAATAATGAAATCAGTCATTAATTGTTTTACAAAAGTATGACAGAATGTAGTCAGTCTAATAGATTGTATTGACAAAAGCTAAAACACCAAATTCACTAGATTAAATACTTTATTTTATGGGTAAGCAAATTTAATATTTGCATCATGAATTAATTTTTAATGCTTCAATTTCAAACTATTTAAAAAATACATCTTTTGACATTTTTCAGACAAAACAATTACACCGAAAAGCTAAAATACTGTACTTTCTTAATCTGGTTTACTTTTTAAGTTTAGTTGGCCTATGACAAAAACATGTGCTTTATTGACCTTTGACTGGCCTTTTGTGATGTAATAGGACGCCATTTGGAAAAAGGATAGTAAACAAATATGGGTCAGTGTGTTATTATTATCGATCTTTTTTCCATGATCTTTACACATGTGAGCAAGAATAGATGAGGAACATAATTGCAAAGAAAAAAATGTTTGCTTTTCAAACATGAAAAAAATAACTAAACATTATCCAATGACTGACCGACTTGTTGTCACACGGGGATACTATATTTTTTTTAACTCTTTTTTTTATTTAAATCATTGAAATTCAAGCGACTGTGTTATGTCTAAATCCTCCATAGGTTGGAGTTTGGGTGCGTCTAAACACAGCTTAGCTCG
>MJUT01005096.1:40374-58456 GCA_002080005.1 Gigantidas platifrons
TAATAAAAGATGTCAAATACTGTGATGTCATACTTACCAGAGTTATGGCTTATACCAAGTTAATGACATTTAGTGGTTCATCTTGTCAGTAAGATCTCTGTCACCTGACTCTTAACCCATTCCACATTTAAGTGAACATTTTATTGAGAAGTTTGAGATATTTGCTATGATGGTTGATTTAGTATAGTACATGCCAGTCATAATATAACATATAACCTTGACCTCATTGACATAGTTAAGTTGACACCCTGAATACACAGACTGGTTATCAATTATTGGTCAAATGATTCATCACGAAGTATGTCGGACATGTTATGTTCCTCATATATACTTAACACTGCAAAATAAAAATCCCAAGCATGTTTGAGATGCACAAAGAGCTACACTATCACTTCTCTGCAGCATTACAGTTGGTGATATATGTTAGTATGGAATGTCTGATTATTTGGAAATCATCCATTCTTGAAATCACAGCTAATATAAAGTTTCAAGGCAAAACCGTATATCAGCGCTTTCGCGCTTTGATATAGTTTTAGAATTTAATAATAAATATTCATTATTATGTTTTCGTAGAAAATACAAATAGAGAATTAAATTTATCTTTATTTACCTGTGATTGCCATGATCATTCACCCTTAATGGGACCCCTTAATCCCTCTTAATTAGGAAGGACAACTTTCTTTGATCTTTCAAAATGTTGGCGTTCCGTGATACAGCCGGTTACCCCAAGTAGTTTTATCTCCTCGTCACAGCTGATGTTACAACCATTTAAATGCCGAGTAACCATCGATTTCAAACTTAACTTCAATACACACATTGCAAATATATGTAAAAAAAGCTGCACATCAATTAAATGTTTTAAGAAGGATAGGACAACATCTGAACAAACTTGCAAAAATGACTATATACCACTCCTTCATTATGTCCAATCTGAGTTATTGCCCCTTGACCTGGCACTTCTGCAGTGAACGAAACACCAACAAAATAGAAAAACTGCAGGAAAGAGCATTACATTTCATCTACGACGACAACACCCGCTCATATGACACACTGCTTGAACAATCAAAACTACCATCACTAAAAATCAGACGAATGAGAACCATGGCATTAGGGCATTAGAGACATACACAATAGTTAATAAATCCAGCCCTGAATTTTTACATAACCTCATAACTTTAAAGGATACAAACTTAAAGTGGAATTGCCAAGACCAAGAACAAGAAGGTATGGTAAGAGGAGTTTCAGCTATGAAGCAGCAAAACTTTGGAACTCCCTGCCCAATCATGCACGAAATCTTTCAACTTTTGGCAACTTCAAAAATTTTATTTCTACATGGTGTTTCTCTGAAAATTGTTCCTGTAGCTCATGTAGATCATAGTACTCCTTGCTGCATTCATGGTTGGTTATCTTCTTGCCACCCATTTGTTTTTGTGTTCAGCTTTGCTTTTCATATTTCATTTGCTTTTTATGAGTTTTTATGTCTAAACGTGTGCTATTTATTTTGCCAGTCGCTTGCTCAGTGCTGCTTTTGTTTATTTAATAATATGTGAATATGTGTTTGTGTTTACTAATGTATGTCTGTGACTATTTATATGTATGCATGGTTTATTTTGTGTGTCATTGTTATTTGTTTTTAATATCAGTCGGTTAAAGAGCTCTATAGAGCTCACGTTTGCCTGTTTACTTGTATATATGTCTTCCGACTTTAAATAAAGATTACTTTTACTTTAACAAATTAAAACCGTGGTTTGGTGTGGCAAGTCCTTGGTCTTTTTGTTTGGTATGACTTAGCTGCTAAACGTTTTTAATCTCGGCACTTCGAAGTCTTTAAACGATGATTTTACAGTGTCACTTTTAAAGTTCACATCCTTCAAAAGGTTACTAAAGATTTTCTCTTGCTGATCTGCAGTTTTTGACTGCCACGTCTGGTATGACACCAAATGTCGTCGGTAGGTACCACAGAGTTCATAATTTCCGGTGCCGAAAAGAGAACGTTTCATGTCAATTAACTGTACTTTCACAATGTCGTGGAGATTTTGTATCAGCTCTGGAATTGACTTTGGTGTCCAATTGACTGCTCGTTTAAATACATAGTTCATGGATTCGCAGTTGTTGTTCGTGGATAATCTGTCGTGTCTTAGTTGTCGCTTAGGAATATTGACATATTCCCGTAGGCGGTCTTTCAAATGAGTTTGGAAGTATGGGTCGAATTCAGGATGGTCTCTACTAATTTCACGTGCTTTAACATCAAACTCTGCTGTGTCTAAAGCGGAGGATAGTCCAGTTGCCCCATATAGTTTTGAAATTATTTATAAAAAAAAAAAAAAAAAAAACAGGAATGAAAAAAACCAAACATATGTACGATGTATATCAATCCCTTTCATGATACCATACAGGATGGGGACATTTTCAGGAAAATTGATCGTTGAATGTCTCATGCAGACGCGGATCCAGTATTTTACATTAGGGGTGGGGGTGCACCTCTTAGTGAGGGGTCTGGGGACCGCCTAGTTGCCAGCGGGTCCAGATCAGCACCCGGGGGAGGGGGGGTCACCGGGGCACAGCCCCCCGGAAGCTCCTGTAAATATTAGAAAATATAAAACCTCTTTTCTAAACCGAAATTGATTAAAATTGTACCATGTGCAGTATGATGCTTCACATCGAAGGTACATACAATGAAGTATCAATCTAATTAAAATTAGATCTCTCATTTTGCTCTTGTTTATTTATATTTCGCGCGTGTGAGATCTAACGCAAGCCTGTAGACATCGCATTCTGGTGATCTAGGGTCAAGCAAAATATTGTCCATTCAAATGATCGCTTACGAGATCTTGAAAGTGGATGTATGCAAGGGACGTAACTTTCTTTCTTTCTGTTGTAGTTATTCCTCCACTGTCTAGAGCAACCATCAACGTTTCTCAGGCGCGATGTATATATTTTGAAGCAACTGTAAAATTACTGAGCAACTATCGTGCATGTGCAGGCTAAAACTATAAAATTTAGTGCAAGCCAGTATATATCGGCTAAGAAATCCAGAGGTCCTTTATTATTCCGAATACCGGCGAATAAAATTTAAGCACACTATGGCTATAAAACCCACCACCGTTATATCACACATTCCACATCAACATTCTTCAGGAATATATTACATAAGGGATTAGGCTCACTGTTTATGTTAAAAACATACGCACAGCTCTAGCGTAAAATTCCTCCACCTCTATGGTTAAAAAGCAGTATATACTATACTTATTCAAATGAATAAAAGTTATTTACATATAACATTTCAACTGTCTCTCCTATAACTTTAGTACTGCACTCGGATAATGTCCTTGGTTTGCTCATCACAACTAACTCCATATTGATCCATAGTTAAATTGAATAGGATTGCACAATCTTGTAGGGGAGAAAAATCCCTAATCTGGTGGTACACAGTATTAACAAGCGAAACTAAAAAAAAGGTATTACTATAGCCCTTCACAAGATCAGTTATCTATCAACATTACAATAGGTAGCACAAACATGGGACTTTAATTGTGGCCTATGGCTTAAAAGGTAAAAATAATAATGACCTAGTATTAAGGTTAAAAAGTAAAATATGACATAGTATTAAGGTTAAAAGGTAAAAATAAGGACCTAGCATTAAGGTTAAAAAGTAAAATATGACATAGTATTAAGCATGTCATAATTAAGTGGGTACTATCTGATATCAGGCCTCAATATACTAGATGAAATTTAGAAATAACAAGTAAAATTATAATGGTATGACCAACTGTATGGCTTAGATAAGACAAAGAAAAATAAGGTAAAACAGTCCCTACAAGAAATTGGCACCTAATAAGGTCAATCTAACCCATGTTCAATAAATTAAAAACTAGACATTTAACATAATAAAATATGTCACTGACAGCCACTGGCTTTAAGACTATGCCCATCACATCTTAATGTTCATCACTTCACATCTCTTGCGATGTAATGCAAACACCAGACCTCTTGATATTGCTTCTATCTTCGTTATTAATTCCTCTGTTTGTAGTACCATACTGATAGGAATTTTTGGATTTGTAACATCCAGAATTAATTGTATAAAAATTTCTTCATCATGAAAAAGATTTTCTATATCACTGTCAATATTCATCAATACTGATCGTAATGAAACTATAAAATGTTCTCTAACAGGTTCTGTTATTTCACAATACATGACGAAATGTTCAAGGTTTTCCACAACCTTACCACACAGCGGACAGATCGGACTGGTTTGTCTATTAAATTTACTTCGATTATATTGTAAGGTGTAGACTCCTGCAAGTAATCTAGCTTTAATATTCGCTTTCTTGATAGAAACAATGTCATGACCAGTACTTGACCAAACGTTATGCACAACTCCCAATTCCATTGACTTCGGACTTAAAAATTTTAGAGTTGATTTTCCCTCGGACATAGCTGATATTTTCCTTATCCAAAAAGCATTAATTTTTATCTTAGCATAAGATTTCCACGTTTCTTTGCTGGGTATATTGTCCAATATTCCAAATACAGATTCAAAATCATAAAATGCAAGTATTTTGTTCACATAAATAAACCAGCTGTGAGAGCTATTGTCTTTCAGCAACAGTTGCCTAATACACAGTTCTTTTTCTACATCATTTTGCCGGACAATAATTCCAAACTTTACTAAAAATTGGCTATGAATGAAAGCATCCAACGGTAGTTGTCCTGAAAGTATATAAACTGCTGCATCGGAGGTGCGTTCTGGTAGATAAAGAAGCATCTTAAGCTGTGTCTTGTGGAAATTACTTAATTCTTGTATGTCTTTTTTGCTCAAAGTTACTGAATCCAAACCAAAGAGTAAACGGGGGCGGACATACGTGTTCCAAAGTTTCATAATGACTATTGGGTTCACACCATTATACCCATGCATTCCGGTGCCCATCAGGGAATAACAAGTTCTCCTAGCTAGTTTAATTCGCTCAGGTATAAGATCTTTGTCATACAATGATCGGTCAATCCCAATATGTGTATATGATTTTATTTCTTCAATTTGCTTATCATGCAGATAGAATTTATCGAACTTTTCAATTGATCTCTTTCCACTGAATGTCATTACTTTACTTTTAGATTCACTGATAATATATCTTTCTTTGTTTGCAAAGGTTTCTTGTAAATTTAGCATAACTTGAAGTTCGTACGGGTCCTCAGATAACAGCACAATGTCGTCTGCGCAGGTAGGACTTGCAGTGTGTATTGTTCCAATACGATATCCCAGATGTTTATCGGCATACCAATTAAGCAACGGATTGATAAATGTTTTATATAACGTAGGAGACATAATGCCACCTTGGCGTACTCTTTGGTGCTCATTAAAAGCTACAGATAGTCCATCTTCCCATTTTACTTTAGATTTGAGATTTTGATACCAGTCATGTACTAAAAGCCAATCATTCCCTACTATACCAGATTCAAATAAACGAATTAAAAGTGAATCATGCCAAACAACGTCGAATGCTTTGGATGCGTCAACAAATGCTGCATAAATTTGCTTTTTCTTATCTTTTGATTCTGCGATAGCTTCTGTCAATAATAAGGCCGCATTTGTGGGTGGCACGTTGCTTGTAAAACCTCGCTGAAGGCAATTTTGATGATTTTCCAAGATTGAGTTCATTTTGGATAGATGAATGGTTTCAAAGACCTTTCCTATTATACTACAGACTGTGATTCTTCTACATGAATTTGGGTCCTCAAGGGGTTTGTTGTGTTTTTTATACACTGGTGTTATTATTCCTGATTTAAAAATGTCAGGTATTTTCTTTTGCTTTACGATTCTATCAAACAATACTTTCAAGACATTACATATAATTTGTCCACCCAATTTTAGATGTTCGGACATAAGGTTTTACTCGTCTGCTGCTTTTCCATTCTTCATTTTCATTATCGCATCGAAAATTTCATCTGCTGATGCATAATTTTCTGGTACTACGGACTTATTTTGTAAATCCAAAAGTGTTTGTACATCATTTTCAATTAACTGTTTATGCTCATTAATAAAAACCGGACTTGACGAGGGTGTGCTCAATTGTTTGAAATAATTTGCCCAACTGTTCTGTTCTGTTCAGGAAAGTCCACCCTATATGAAGGGTCACCGTCAATTATTGCTGACGTACGCGTTATGTTTAAAACTAATACAATTAAAAGTTAAACGATTTGGTTTAAAAGGTAAAATAAACTATAACGTGTATTTACACTGTACATGGATGAACTGGCATGGATTAAAAATATTCAATCTTAAAAGTCCTAGATTTATTAAAAAGATAAAAATCATTATAAAACGGTATCTTAACATTTAAAAATAACGTTTTTCTCACTGGTCTGAGAGTTTCATTTATATAAAATATAAAATATATAAAATATATAAAATATATAAAATATATAATATATATATAAACATGACTGACAGCAACCTTTTACTCTAAAAGCAGTTCTGCTCTTTTCACATGCAGAGCACCCAACCTTCTCTAATTTCTGAAGAAGTTTCAAGATGAACATCATCTACAGTAAGCTTATTCAATTTTCTTGAATGTCCATTCCTCTGTCTATTAATTAATTTATAAAAAAAAGTTTTTGGTCTAGCCAGTACGAATCCATTATGTCATTGTACAGTTTATTCCTTCTACTCGCAGATAATTGTCACTGTGCTTGTCTTAACTCTCGTTTTGCAGCCTTACATTCCAACCATAGCTGATTTTCTTTACTTTTCAGTCCACCCCCTTGCTTAAAGAGCCAGAAGGCCTTTTTACTATTTTTACATAATTGTGTTATTTTTTAAGTCCATGCCTTTAAGTTTTTCTTCCTTAAGCTATTAACCGTGGTCAAAACAGATTCATCAGCACAATTTTTCATGATATTTGAAACCAAAAATAACTTCTCATCAACAGTTCCAGTATTAAGATCAACCATTTCCAACTGTTCATTTAATAATTGCTGATATTTCTCAATGTCACACTTATCTCACTTGATTTTACCATTACGAGCAAAAGTTTCTGTGTATTCACTATGATCTTTTGTGCTGTTTAAATTACAGAATACAGACGCCACAGTTGGTAGATGTGTCGACAAGTTCACGGCCGAATGTTCATAAATAACTATATCAGATAAAACTTTTATAGCATTAAAAGATAAAATATAGTCAATCTGTGAGGAACTCACATTGTTGTGGTGATAAAACGTACTTTTTACTGGATAATTTTGTGGTAGACACAAACCCATATCATGCACAGCCTTTTTGAACAGTTTATCTCTTGTAGTTTCTTGATCCCTTATAAAAGACGCATTCATGTCACCCATAATTATAATACTATGGTCACTGTATTTATGAACAATCTCATGTAGCTCATCAAGGCATTGACAATATTTACGATCATAGTCTTTGTTACCGGTAGTTGGCATATAAACAGCCACAAAGCAAAAAGGTTTTGGATAAATGTCCATAGTAATAACACATATACGTTCAGAGCCATCAGATTGGATTCTAATATGCTGATCTAAAGATGATTTCCAGAAAATACCACACCCGCCCCAGCCTCTTATCCTTTGTCTACTAGATATAGGTTCATATTCATCAGTACATTTAATAAAAGAACTGTAATGATTTTCAGCTGCAACTTTTTCCAAGAACGATTTTTCGAATGTCCAAAGCCAATGTTCTTGAATCGTAAGTATATCTACTTTTATTAGTAGTTCTAAAAAATAAACGGTATTTGTTGTGGCGTTCTCCACGTTGAATTCTTCCAATGTTATCTATATCGACTATGTCGGAGCCCGATTGTTCCGACAACTGTTTACATTTCCGGAGGGTGAAAATTCATAATTTACGGCACAAATCAATGGCATTTAGAAGCCCTCTCACGCCTAGGCGTATTTATTACAAATCAAATATATGTGTGCTTATTTTGTGTGATATCAGAGAACGATTTTGATTAGCTGTTATGAGGGTCGTTACCTTTATTTGCATCTCATTACATATGCATGACCCTAGATCACCAGAATGTGATGTCTACAGGCTTGCGTTAGATCTCACACGCGCGAAATATAAATAAACAAGAGCAAAGTGAGAGATCTAATTTTAATTAGATTGAATGAAGTATGATATTTTACTTATGACGTAAGGCCTTGTTACGACTTCAATATGAAGAACAGCGATCAAATGCTTTTGTTTGTTCCAGGAAAATATGTGTGATTTTGTTCAATGCACATTACCCTATATTCCTTCGCTCAAAAGAGAAAGGACTAATTCGTATGTTTGAAATAGTATTAGGAAGGGGATGGACATGTCTCAAACAGAATGGAAAAGAACAGGTGAAAAATATGCAATGACTATTAAGAATATTCATTGCAATGGAGAGTTGAGTCATAAGAACAAAGTGTTAATATCACATATTTAACATCAAGCGATTGTCAGTCCAGTCCAGCCAATCCTTTGGGGTGGGGTGGGGGTGGGGGAGCGTCGTTATTTATTACAAAGCATTTATATAGCGTTTATTTAATTACACAATTACCCTATAAGCGCTTAACATGTACAACTGACAAATTATATGATTAAAATTATATATGAACTTAACTATTAAAGTACTAACGAGCAAAACACATATGAGATATACAAATCAAAAGTAAGGAAAAATCATCGATAGTGATAAAAGTTAACTATTTACGAATTCATATTAAAAGACAGATTTTGATGACAGTGAGTTAAACAGATTAAGGCAAGTTTACTAAGAATCATTTAAAAAGTGTTTTAGCTAAAAAAAAAAAATAAAAAAAAAAAGAGGTCAGAACCAAAAAGCAACATTAACTAAAAGATGAAATAAAACTGGACAGTAATAAAAATCAATAAAAAAAATGACAGAGATTTTGCAAATATATGGTAAAAATAGCTAAAAAGAAGAAATAATTTACTAAGTAAAAAGCATCTACGTGAGAAACAAAAATAGTAAATCACAAAAATAGTACACAAATACTACATAAATAAAATTGAAATATGACAATCACATCACAAAGTACTAAGAAATACCAATGTCATCACAGAACCATTAAACATCACAGTACGCTTGTCTAAAATATGAGTTTTTACACCTTTTTTAAAAAGAGGAAGAGACTGTTCTTTCCGCAGATGAATTGGAAGATCATTCCACAATGTAGCCCCAGCTCGGTCAAATCGCCTTTCGCCGTATGTTTTAGTGCGAACATCTCCCGGTTGCTGTAAGAGACCTTCATTTTCTGACCTTAGTGATCTACCTGGTGTGTATGATATAATAAGTTCTTCCAAGTACGTAGGTGCCTTGCCATGTAATGACCTTAAAATGTGATCTGTATTTAACGGGAAGCCAATGCAGCTCCATAAGAGATGGTGCGATCGAGTCAAACTTCTTTTTACGGGTGAACATACTAGCTGCCGTGTTTTGAACACGTTGAAGTCTTGCTATGACTGACGAATTCACGTTGTATAGCAAGGCGTTCCAGAGTCTAACATGGAGGTGACGAGAGAGCAAACCAGTGTCTTGCAAGCGTTTTCTGTAATGTACGATCTAAGGCAGCAACCATTTGATTTTATGGGGGGGGGGGGGCTATGGATTTTTTTTAAATAAAAANGGGGGGAAAATAATTTGTTTTAGGGCAAGTAAGAAAAAAAAGAATGTTTTAAAAATTGGACAAAAAAATAAATTGTTGTTCAGGGTAAAAAGTAAAAAAAAGAGTTGTACACCTGTCAGACCATGCTGAAGAGAAAAAGACAACAAGCAACCAAATATCCAGACATCTTCCACTGAGACAGAAAATATGTATTTTCTTAATAAAAAAATATTTTTTAAAAGAATTAACTTGTACAGAGAACAGTCTGTGGTGATGGTTGGTTAATCTCGTTTTCTAATTTGGGTTGCTGATGATCACAACTTTGATGAGGTCAATGTCCACCATATCTTCCCAGAATAGTGTGTTTTATGGTATATATGTAACATGTTGTCTTGAGTGTTTGTAGTTGTATGTATTTGCTTGTCCCCTCATGGATATAAATTTGCAAATAAAGATATTCTTTCATAGTCCTTCCTGGAACATGGAAATATTAGAAAATACTTTATTACTATATTTTATGCTTAAACACTATACATTTGGTTAAATAGTATAATAAAGTATAATAAGATACTAGATAGACACAATACACTTTTAACAAAAAATGGACAAGGACTCAGTTAAATAGATCTCATACTGTATTTATTAATCTGTAAGGTACATGCAATTTATTATATACAAGTAGGTCTAAATACATGTACATGTAGGTCTTATTTTTTTCCAAATGTATCCAGCATTTTAACTATAGAATATTTGACTTCAGATATACTCTCACTGCTGTAACATATGGTAATGGTGGCCACTTCACCAGCTCAATAAAGATACAAAACGTCTGGCACCTATATGATGGCTTGCGCGAGAACCACATGGTAGGAAGTGGCCTTCAAAAAAAACAGAAGCCAATCCCTCCGCCTTCATACAGGAAAAGCCATGCCATATATGTGAAGGATGCAGTGGTGCAGTAATCATGAAGTGAAAAAAAAAATTGTCTTCAATATATGTTGAAAAAAATAATGTGTTTATGATTGGCCATGAAAAAAACAACAAGTTTTTTGTTCTAGGTAAAAAAAAAATTGGATTTGGATAAAAATCCATAGCCTCGGTAACACGATTTTGCAACGGCGCTGACTTGTTATTCCTTACTTAGTGTCTTATCAAAGAAAACTCCCAGATTTTTAACACAGTTTGCATCACTTAAAATAGTGCCATCGAAGGGGAGCTTGAAATCCGACATTTGTTTAACTCGATTTTTAGGAGCAAAGACGATGAGTTCTGTTTTGTCTTGATTGAGTTTAAGGAGGTTGGAAGACATCCAAGCACTAATATCCGATAAGCAGGCTTTCATACGTTCAGATAGATCGTTCAAGTCACCTTCTGGTTTAATAACTTGATACGCTTGTGTGTCGTCGGCATAACAGTGATAAAGCATGTTATATCGCTTGCATATTTCTCCAACTGGTTTAGAATACATGCAGTATAATTTAGGTCCTAAAGCAGAGCCTTGAGGTACACCGTATGGAATTTTTAGAACGTCTGATTGAACGGTACCGATGGCGACTAGCTGAGTTATATCTTTCAAGTATGACTCGATGCACGATAATGTTGTAAGTTTTAAATTAGATACAGGTCATAACTTCCTTATTACTGAAAATTCATGAACCAAATTTTAACATAATGTTTTTGTGGTATATTTATATTGACTAGATTTGGAATAAGTGCATATAACTTAGAAATTGAAAAGGGGAGACCATACATGTGATAATGTCAGCAGGTCTTTGCAGGAGATTTGCCTTCAAAAACCAGGAGATCAGGGAGATTTTTTATCGACGTATTTATCAACAACTTTTACTCTTCTATAGTTTAATTTATGTACATATTCATACTTATATGCATGAAAAACATCTTTTTAGTTCTACAAATACAAATAAAATTTATTTTTTCTACAAAGTTCTGAGGTCTCCTTTTTAAGGTCGGGAGCAATAGCTTCATTCAAGATGTGGGTGGTTTTTGTTCGCTTACAGCTGAATTTTTTTAGCGATTTCAGAATCTGGAAACATTATTTTACAGAGTTGAGAGAAAAGATCAGCTATCAAAAATGGCACATTATGTTCTGCAATGAAATATGTAAATAACACAGCTTTGCGAACGTTTTCATCGAGAGTAGTTGTCTTTTTCAAGAAAATGTCTGTCAATTTCTTGTTCTTATCGACGCAAACGGAATTCTGCTTATGACTCGTTGATGTAACATGTTTTTGTACATCGTTTTTACCTCCGTATGCGATACCAAAATGGGAATTGCATACTGTGCAATACACATACGATTCCCCCTTATCACTATTGGTGATGCAGTCAAATTCTATTTTCCACTTTTCTTGAAATTTGCAGGCGTATTTAATTTTCTTAGGGTTAGCTGGTCCATCGGGACACGACGAGTGTCTTTTACGAGAAGCCATTTCAAAAATGCCGAACCCCTGTCAAAAACTTTACTATTAAACAAACAGTGATTAGTTTTTAAGATTTAATTGCTGAAAATCAATACAAAATCACCCAAGCGTCGAAGATTAACAGGTAGATTGACAGGTGTAATCAGCTGATGTGTTGCTAATTATAAACACAGGGAAAGTACCTAGGTAAAATCGATACCGGAAGTCGATAGATTGGACGTAATTTCAACCTTTTGACAAAGATTATGAATCCGGGTGATTTTTTACCAATTCCGGGACTTTTTTGAAGGGTCGAATCCGGGAGACTCCTGCAGAATCCGGGAGCTATCACATGTATGGGAGACACCAGAATATACCATTGAATGAACGAATTTGTAAACTATGCAAATTAGAAATAGAGGATGAAATACATTTTTTACTGCAGTGTCCCATTTTAAATTCATTTAGAACTGAAGCTATGCAGCAAATCTCAGATATTTGGAAAAATTTTGCATCATTGGATAACAAATCTAAATTTATTTGGTTACTTTCAAATGAAAATACAATTATTATTAATATAGTCATAAAACTGTTGATGTCATTAACAGAAACTAGAACTAAATTGTTATCTGGAAGTGAAGTTTGACCTCCGGGCTCTCTTCCAAGTTCACATTGTATTATTACATCCAATATAGTGGTATAGTATATTATGCATATATACCTATAAGTATTTACCTATTAAATTATATGCATAACATACAAATCTAAGAAAATAATAATAAATTAATAAATAAATGATACATAATAAAACTGTTTAATGAAAGATTTCAAGTGTAAACTTATATGTATGGTGTATATATATTTTTATATAAATCCTCTCTGAAGTTCGACCATTATTATTTTACAACTGATGGGTCACTGTGTTTGTTATACAGCATACATTCGAATACAACTATTACTATGTCAATGGTATGATTAAATTTTGATTTGTTTGTTTCATAAAATGTTGTCAAGTTCCAATCAATGTAATCAATCCATAATCATTGTATTACATTCTTTGTCAATTGTTCTGCCCGAAAGGGCTCCTTAATTGGAAATAAAGATATTAGTATTTATATTTATTGTAAAACAGCAAAATATATTTTTAATAAATATTACTTTCAATATGAGCTAAGTGCTTTTTAAGGGGCTAAGTGCACTTATCCCGGGCTAAGCGGTGTTTAGACGTACCGTTGGAGTTCAGCTTTCAATTTGGGGTTGTTGCGCATGGCTACTGGTACACGGCGTGGTGGGTGTACGATGAGAGTGATTGATGGGTCTATTTGTATGTTTGCTTCACCAGGCAACATACCTATACCACAAAATAAATCTGGGTAATCCCTCAAGACTGTTTCTTTTGACAACATACTAATTGGTGTACTAGGGGGTTTGTCTGGCTTAGTTGGGGTGACCTTTGTCTCAGTAGCATATACCAGTTTAATTAGGCCAAAATCAATACAAGATTTCATACCAAGAATAGGTGTGAAATGTGTTTCAACTACATAGAAATCTGTAACAAGACTACATGTCTTATATGAACAATTGAGACGACAAACACCAAGTGATGGCAGGGCACTACCATTGTATGCAGACAAGCTGCGTTCAGGTTTTTGTAACTGACCAGTATACCCTATAATTTACAATATATATATGGTTAGGAAATATATTAACTTGTGACCCTGTATCTAATTGAAAATTTACAACATTATTATTTTGTCCAATGTTGAGTTTTGCAAAAGCTTGGTCACTCGTCTTGGTTTCATTCTGTAAACTGTCAATGAAAAAGTCATCTGTCGGCATGTTGTGTGTTTAGATCGGAGTAGTTTCCACATCATTGACTGATTTCGATCGACACATCTTCGCGAAATGGTTCCATTTCTTGCACTTGTCGCACGTTTTGCATTTAGCAGGACAAGTGTCTGATTTATGTTCATATCCACAATTACCACAAATTTTCTTCTCTCGTAGATGTCCATTCGGTTTGAACGGTTTAGTTTGTGGGGTTGTCTGCTTCTTTCCACCGGCTGGTCTGTGTTGTCTGGACTTGAGCGCATGCACTTCAGCTAAGCTTGGGTGAATTGTACTTCAAGTGTACCTATTATCCGTAACTGCTCCTGTGAGTATTCATAGCTCTGTGCAATTTGTATTGCTTTATCAAAAGTTAATGTATCGCCTTCATTAATGAGCCTCTCCTTAACTTTGTGCGAATTAGTCCCGAACACAATCCTGTCCCGAATCATTTCGTCTGGTTATTTGAAATTGCAGTCTTTTGCAATAAGTTTTATTCTTGTCACAAATTGTTCAATTGTCTCACTTTTCTGAACTTCATTATTAAATTTGTATCTTGCAATGATAGAATTTCGTTTTGGTTGAACAAATTGTAAAAATTTGTCAAAATGGACCTTTAAATTCTTATTGTCTATTTTGTTTAGAGTGGACGTTGGTGCTGCTAACTATTTTCAATGTGGCATTCAAAACATTCATCCAATTCCAGTGAAACCTTTTACTTACACAATTTATTGTTTGGTAAATTGTTGTGTTTACTTATATTGTCAACCATTATTATTAATTATGATTGTTGTTCAACTTTGTTTATTTATTTGTACTTGTAGGCTACTGATAAAGTAAAACACATCCTAGATATCTGGAGTGAAAATGTAGGAGTTATCACTTTGCAATGCTTCCAAAATGTTATTTCAGTCGAAGCTTATACAAGAGAAGCCTGTATGGTTGATGCTCTAATTGGTAAGTTTTGATTATCAGAAATTCCTTTCAGATATAAGGTCTGCTTTGTGAAATAATTCACCACATTATCTTTTTGGGTAGTTGAAATTCTCAGAATCTTTCTTTCTTCTTTTAATTTGTAATTAATTGAAATCAATCTTTGGACTTGGAGCATACCTGCAGGATAATCCAGAAACATATCGTGCACACTAACTTAGATATCTACATTTTTATTAGGAAATGTTCCCATGACAAATACAAATTTCATTGTATGCAAAAAATGTTAAATGTGATATCTTCATTGAAATATTTAAATCTATTAGTTAACCAGGTGAAAAATTTGAGCCTTATGAAAACCTGTGGTTAAAGACATATTGTTTACCAATATCGTAATTTTTTCATACCCAAAATTATTGTCTTTTTCCGTACTGACCTTCATAAAATGAAGATTAAACACCGAATTATTGGTGAATATGCTACGAAACGTTAAGATTCAAACAACATTAAACGAGCGGGACAATTTGAAGTGTTTGAATCTTAACAGTATTTTCCTTACCTCAAAGCTAAAACCCCGAGAGTTCCGAACTTCCGTTTTTTATAGGTGATGCTGTTACTTTCACTTTGATTTTTGTCATCCTGGACAATAATTCCGATAACGATAGTTTTGGGTCTTTTTTGTCAAAAAAGAACACCAATAGTATCTTTTGCAGCATAACTGTTTAATGAAAGCTTAAACAAATCATTTATGGACAGTTAAAATTTTTCAACAAAATCGTAGACAATATGCTTTTAAATATGTATCAATTTTTAATAGTTATTTTATTTTCCATATATGTACCTCTATTTGTGTTAATACTCGAGATATATTTTATTGCTACAAACTTTTATAACATATACATGAAGCAAGCGATTCAATATTTTCAATTGTTTTGTTACATTGCAGGTCTAAATCAATTAACAAATCAGATGAGAGGAAAGTATTACGGCATATCAGAAACATGGAACAGGAAAGAAAAGAGGAACATGGGGTTTTACTTCTTAAAGAAAGCACTTAAAATATTTAAAGAAGAGGGAGAAAGACCGCTCCTTCCTGTTGACTTAAAAGGTGGACAGTGAAATTATCTCATATCAAATCATATTTTATTATCCATTATAAAAGAATTTTTATAATGCTAGTTCATTGAAACAAGTCTATGGGTTCACATGTAGACTCAAAACATTAACTTGATTACAAACACCAACCAGTCTTTGCTCTTACTCCTCAATACTGCATGCTTAGTGGAGAAGCCACATATACCAATTTTATAGTCTTTGTTTTGAACCAACTTGGGCTCAAACCCACAACCTACCTTACTTAAAGCAAGCACACTAACCATTACACATGGTAATTGGATCAAATTTACATATGGTTTAACTACATCATCTACTACACATTACAATAAACTGATCCAATTGTCAAGTTCATATACAGTTATCAGACATTTACTTGTTACCTGTTTTAAGAGGATCAAAGATTGTTATTTTAAGGGGTCAGAAAGACACCATTATTCTACCTTATTTGTCAGAAAGACACTAGTACCTGAAATCCAAGATATTACTGTTCTTAGATAAATTTTGTAGTCATATTCCTTGGCGGTCGTCTTGGCCGTGATTGTATAGTAGTTGGATTTACAACTACCTATGGAATCAGTGCCTATCACCACTGATGGTGTGGAATCGAATGCTTAAATATAAATTTTCATATTGAAAAGTGATATTGTTGACTTTTACACATTATGTACAATATATGTGATAAACAGATTATAATATGGTCTTTAATAGCTGTGATATATATGTTGAATTATATTGTTGACTTTTACACATTATTTATTTTATATGTATATTGTATCTTATTACATACTTAGTTAAAATAATGGCATTTTTGCATGACCAATATGACCGGAAGTAAACTGTCCATATTTTCACACCCCGGGAAAATAACCGGTTATTGGATTACTACAAGATCATTTCCATATCGAGGCCCATATTGGCCCGGGCCAATATGGGCCTCGACTTCGTCTCAGGCCGATATGGGTGCCTCTTTTCTAGATGTCATAAGTATGTAATAAATAGTTTAATACATGGGCATTTCCATATTGGCCTGGTTATCATCCCTCGACTGCATCTCGGGCCAATATGGGGGTCTCGGGATGATAACCAGGCCAATATGGAAATGCCCATGTATTAATCTGTATTTATTAAAATCATGTGGTATATTACACTCTTAACCTATGTTTCTGAGGAACGATGCCTTATTTACTCATATTAAAATTTGACTACTGATATGTTAGGGAAATATATTGCATCATCATGCTACACAGCTCACTTGACCTAAATTTTATACTTCAGTGATTGCAATTTTCTATATTGTTTTTTTGTTTTGTTTTTTTTTTTATTATCCTCTGTTTCTGAACAACTACACCTTACATTATCATACAGTGTAAAGTCAGGAAATACTGGTATTGCACGTACTCTGTTGACCTATAGTTTGCTTCAATGACTAATTTTTCTTTGGGATTAAGCAGTAGGCAAGTGGATTGCATCATTTTAGAAATGTCCCTTCACCTGTTTTACTCAGAAAAGTGTCAACAGACATTTTATTTGTTAAGACATTACATATACATAATTGTTATGGATACATTGTGAAATGGACAAGTATTTTTTAATCTTATTAAATTTGAAGTTATTTTTTTAAGTTATCAGTATCAGATTTTTAGAAGTGTTAATTTTCAGTTTAAATGAACATTTGAAATTTTTGGGTGAAATTGTTGAATTTTTTTTGACATTACAAAATGTACTGTTAATTAGGGCATTTTTGACAAACAAAATAAAGTTGTTTTATATAATCTACCACATGCTTCTTATTTTCATTTATAGAGTTTTATATATCACTAATGATGTAGATTACAAGAGAAAAAGATGATATTTTTTTACATTTATTGTACTGTGTTGTGATTATTCTATTCATTAACAAATATATTTATGTTTTTTTTTAAGTTTGAGTTGAATCTTTTGTTTTTTCATATAATATCTATTTTGAAATAATATATATTGTACTTCATACATTTTATGTTTACAATTTGTATATTTTAGGCTCGCTAACACATTGTGTGGCAAGTGGTTATGTTGTCTTCTTGAGTCTACATCCACATCCTGTGTGGTCATCCGATTTGATCATGTCTTGTATAAAATTTAATATTAACTATAATCGTGAAGCTTAAGTATACTGTTTATTAGTTTTT
>MJUT01005107.1:17523-28572 GCA_002080005.1 Gigantidas platifrons
TAATTTTAAAAGCGTAAATTAATCGATTCACTTTTCTCAAAATATTAATTAAATGATCACCAAAAGAAGAAAACGGGAGTTCAACACTAATTTTTTCAAAAAATGAGCATCATATCGTTTGCATTGTAAGCGGCCTCCATGTATCGTGAACCGAACCGTCCCCAAAATAATTGTGATTTCGGTACATACGGTGAATCGTTACACCCTTATGAAACAGGCATGGCCATGAATGCTCGCAAATCTGAAAATTATCTACCAATTTCATGCTCATCAAAATAGTGTCGAGATTATTTGGGCCGAGATATATCGGGGATAACTTTTTTAGGGTCAAATCTAGTCTCATTCAATCGAATTCTCGTTCTTCTTTATGAGACCTCAAAAGTTACATGTAACTTCCATGCAGAAAAAAATGCTTGTCAGTATGTCAGAAGAAATTTAATAAAATTTGAAAATATCAATATAAGTAGAACAAGCCAACAAAATGACTTTTATTACACACGGATTCCCAGTTTCAGTGATATCAGACGTACGAGAGAGGGTCCGAGATCATTTAGCATCACCTTTGTGCTTTTCATTAGTAGAGTGTGTAAGTGTGTTACACAGAACATGTTTACAATGTGCAGAAAAAAAAAATATTCATCAGTATGTGAAGGAACATTTCCATTGATCGATTTTAAGCCCCGATTTATTGTTTTGATATTAAACTGATATCCGTATACATTACTCTTCGCTCTATGAACTAGAGTAACGAAGTGTAGTAGCACAGGAACCAGCTTATTTTGATGTATGCGAATCTTATCTCCAGTTCAGGAGATTTACGGCTGTTCTATTACAATTTTTGCATTAATTTTGCGTTATTTAAGGATTGAAATAAAGAATTAAGTTGTTGCTGTAAAGGGATTTAGGTAACAAATAATTCTTTTAACAACGATGTTGTCTTATATTGCACAATATTCCGACTTTGATTTTTAATTTTACATGTTCGTTTTAAATATTCGGTTGGCGAAATGTTTCACCAAGCCGATTTAAGTCAGTTCTTTTGGGGAACTATGGAACTCTTAAAAGGCAAAATGAACAGAGAACAGAATATTTTAGAGATTACGAAAAGTCCAAACGCTCTACACAATTTTTTAAAGGAATATGGGGTAAACGTCAATGAGACAGCAACCCGACCAAAGCCTCGGGCAAAGGCCATACAACCAATCCAAAAACCACATCTAGGGCCAGTAGGGGTTAAAATAAGGCATTGCACAATGGCCAAACATCCACACCATATGTCAAGCTCTAAATCACCCTGAAATTTGATTTCAACTATAAAATTCTGATGTCATAGTGTATTGGTGCATGTAAAATAACTTTATTTTGAGTAAACAAATTTTGGAAATTTTGTATCTTCTGTATTAAATTATAGTTTCTGAATGAGCAATTTTGCTGCCAGGAAATGGCTAGAATGCAGGATTTTACACCATTTATCCCAGGGCTTCCGGGGGCCTTAAGCATCCCCGGACCCCATGTCGTAAGGCACCTCGCAAGCGAGGTGGCAGGCGCGCCTGATGGGCCCTTAAGAAATTGTGTGGGCTACCAAAATTAATTTGGTAGGGGCCCACTTGGCCCCTAAAATATTTCTTTAGGTTCAAACCCTGAAGGAATATGGTTGCTGTCCAAAATTTAAAAGGGGAGATAATTCAACTTATACTTTCACGAAAAGGTAGGGAGGCATGTACATGTACATGCAACTCCTACTAAGCTGCAAGCGGGGGTATCACTCAGTGAGTTCACTCACAGTTCTATTTTTTTTTAATTTAATAGTCACAATGGACATCGAGATAATTTATGCAATCATTATGCTTTTTACTTTCATATAATAATTCTAAAATTGTAATGATTTTCATTTAAATATTTTTTCTAACAATTAGAAAATGAAGTGCTACTTATTTGTTCATTGACATAAATGTTTGTTTTACTGAAAAGGGATTTTAAAGTTATATATCAGAAATTGATTAAACTTATATTTTTTTAATGAATATTATTAGTTGAATTTCTAAAACAAACCAAAAGTATAGGTATTTTTTAATACATTTTCATACAAATGAATAACAAAGTTGTCTTCATCCCATATTTGTAGTGTCCGTCCCCCAATATAGGGATGACAGTTTAATGGTCTGTTTATAAAAATTGAGGAATTTCTGTGCGATTTCCATTGGAGATCATATACCTTATATGTGTATCTTTGAATTTACAAAACCTTTTTTCTTAAAAAGAACAGTTTATTTTGGGTCATGTTTGTTACATAGTTTGTCACTTTACTGTGAAATTACCGTAAGGTTAATCAAGCTGAAGTAGAATGATATGAAAAGCTTCTTTTATGACTTATGAGACATAGTGTTCTATTTTTCTTAGATTGTCCTCCTCAAGAATAAACATGTAAGCCTGCAATGCTTCCAAACCATAGTTGAATATAAAATAAGACAAATTAAATTATAAATCTGAAATGAACAAATATTTAATAGGAAATATAAAGTTAAATGATTAACAAATACTCAATAAATCAACATATATGTAAGGCGTAGTACCAATTCAACAAAAAAAGTATGGGCAAGTGACTTTTTTCGGACAAGTAGAATTTCCATTTTTACTTGCCCGGGGACAAGTGCTCAAATCAGATATTTCCACACCCCTGCACCGCGAAATGTCAGAGAAAAATCGAACACAGTGATTTACTATAAAACGCCGCCAAAACACCGACATCGACGATTAAACGCCGCAAAATAAAGAAATGGGATATTAACCTTTATTTGTACATTTGTAGTAGTATGTTCTTATAACTGTCATTTTTGATAATATGAGTGATTCATTCCTAATTATTTTCTTTTTCAGGTGTGCAAGCTGTCATCATATTTTCGTTCTTTAATTCTGATATTTGCTTTTGTTTTAATCTATTATGTTAAGAAAACAATGTGCAAACGTTTAGTATTATGTGATCATTACCATTTATAAGCTTGTATTGTATACTACTCAAAAAAAGTTTTGCAACACCTCATTTTTTAAGCATTTATTTTGAATAGAAAAATAAATAATTAAAAAGGCTACAAAATATTTTCCTTGGTACTTGAGTTGATAAGCGGAGTCTTAACTTTATTTTTCGAGGACTTTTGACCCCACTTTCATTCAACGTTTGCATCCACTGACGTCATCATTTCACACAAAATCACAGATTTATGCATGAAAGGAAAATGCCAACAAAAATGAACAATGACTACTTGAAAGTTTACCTGTAAGGTTTTTAAACTTTATTAAGCTTCATTTGCACGAGCAACATGATTTCGATTTTTAATGTGTCCACTGTTCATAACTTTTGTGGTGTTAATTATCATGGGAAGAAGACGTTCTCTAAGCACACATGAAAAAGAGCGGACCGTTGGTATGCTGCAGGCAGGTCAACTGCTCGACGAGTTGCATGTACGTTTGGAGTAGCCCCAAGCACTATTACAAGACTGTTACATAGGTGTTTACTGCTACAGATTTTCCGTATTTACCACGGATTTGAGATGCAAAATACGGACTACGGATTTGTTTGCGAAAATACGGTTTCTGTGGTATTTCAAAATTATAATTTCCCACACTTAATTTTCCACGAAGCCCTTGAATACTTGTATATATGAGTCAACGCATAAAACGTTAAAGCGATCAAGACTTCGAATGCATTCGGAATACTTCTAATTGTGCTCGCTTGAAAATCCGAAATGAAAAGATGTCAGCAGCCAAAGCTGCAAAACGGGTTCTGGATTTGGGGGTGGAAGATCACAATGTCAATTGTACGCCGCCAAAGAAAAGAAAACAAACACTGCAGAAATATAAAGACTCATATCATGATTTGTGGCCTTGTTTGACGGCATCCAAGCGTGCAAGTCTGATTTTTCGTGCAGTCATGCTGGAAAAATGATTGTAAAACTAAAAGACACGTTGAGTCTCAAGTGCATAAACACCATGAAACAAACGAACATGTCTTACTGTATGAAATCATTTGTGGGGCTTTCAAAATCATGTTTCCTGATTCAAAAATTGCTCAAGATTTGTAGTCATTTTTATACTTCTATAGTAGGCAAGAGATGGTGTATGGTTTCATATCTTATAAATGAACCTGACCCACACCTCTCGTTTTCTTTCTTTATTCCCTTCTTTTTGGTCCGGGATTTATAAGGTTTGGGGGATGAAAACCTTATTTTATAGGGGAAGTGCTGCCCAATTTTTTGTTCACTTTTGGACTTTGTCATATATTTTTTTTTTTAACCTATCCAGGGATGTTCTGGTGTAATCATTGGTGTCTGTGTCATAAGCTTTTGTGAGTGAAATTAAAAACTTTGTAAGCAATAGTTAATATAATCGAACTGATGTACATGTAGCTAGTAGAATTGAATTAATTATATTATACTAATATCTAGTGCCGCTGAACTTCTACTTAACTGAATAACATACATTATGCTAATAGGACATAACTGAGTTTAACAAATTTCCCTGTCATTTATTTCAGAAACAAAGGTAATAAATCCTATAAAATTGCTTTAGTATCTTCAAAACATGATCCAGATACTGTCAGAATGCAGGAAATGGCATCTAATTTTAAAAAAATATTTCAGACCCCCTAGAAAGTTCGCATCACTTTGCGATGCTCAACGGTAATACTACTGACAGAGGTCCTAAACTACTGATAAAACTGGCCAATACTACTGATAGCCTTCATTTTGGGTAAACACCTCTGCTGTTAAATCGATTTACCGCAACCAATTCTGTCACAGATAGAGCTACATGTAGGTCTGGGAGACCGAAGGTCACCACACAGCGGCAAGATAGACTCGTTACAAACTTAACGTTACGTCACAGGACGGTCAATGCACGCGTTCTACAACGTGAATTACGGACAGCTGCTGGTGTAAAGGTGTCGGATCAGACAATTCGTAACCGTTTGCATGCTGCAAATTTGAGGTCAAGACGTCCCGTTTTATTCAAAACCAAAGCACAAAACAATGGTCGTTTGTCCGTCAGTTGAAACACAGTAAAACTTATTTAAGCATACATTAAAATGTAATGTCACGATACTGAATTAAATGTTTGTTTCTTTTTCTTTTGACCCTTTTTCATGCAATGTTTTCCTGTTGATCTTGGGGGCACGGGTGCCGGGTGGCTCAATGAGTTAGGTCGTTGGATCTACCAACTCATACATGTATAATTGTGGGTTTTAAAAATCTTTTATAAGATGAAAGAGGGAATAAATATTGTATATTTCTTTTATTTAATGAAAAAATATTTTAGTTTCTAACAGTCGAACCGGTGATTTCACTCGTTTGAAGCGGCGACATATCGCTGGGTGCCGGCCCTTATTGAAATCCCTGGGTTCCATTATATTGTGGTTGAATAAAATAAGAATTATTGTTCCATGCATGAAGTAATATTAGTTGTGGACAATAAAATGTGGGTCCTGCAAGAATTAGATTTAGTAAAATTCTATTCAGATATGCCAGATCTACAAATTATCTTAATTTTGTTAGGACATGTACAGTTAACGTTGGAACTGTACCCAATCAAAACAATCCTGTACCATTCTTTTCACTGAATATAATTTTAATCTGCCATAGTTTTTTTTTTCAGAATTAACATGACTGAGGACAAGGTCATTCCAGTACGTGTTGCAATCCGATGTAGACCTCTCGTCACCAAGGAACTGAACGAAGGATGCCAAAAGTGTGTTAGATTCGTAGATAATGAACCACAAATACTTCTAGGATCAAACAGATCTTTTACTTATGACTATGTTTTTAGTCCAGATCATCAACAAGAAGAAGTATACGACTCTGCAGTAAAGCACTTGATAAAGCACATATTTAAAGGTACATGTACTTATAGTATGTTGGTTCAATTTATACTTTAGATAGCTATACAGTTTTGTTAGCTCACCTGGACCAAAGTTCCATATGAGGTATTGTCATCACTTTGTGTCTTACATGTACATGGTATCATTTTTACATACATGTATGCACAATTCAATCATCTCAGAAATCACTGAAGCAAATGGAGCTAATATTAAACTTGGCAGAAATTTTACTTGTATGTTCTTCATTATTAATTGTAAATTTTAGTTTCATTCAGTAATTCAACATGACTTCAAGACCAAGTACATGTATGCTTTCTGATTGGCTGAAATTTCAAATTTTGTCTTCTAACAAACCATATTTGAGTGATGGAATTGTTACAAGGACAGGGCTTTTAATAAGTTTTGAAGTTGCAGGCTATTTCCAAAAAGTAGGTGGAAAATTGGAGGCACACTTGAATTGCACCCCTACATTTTCGGCCGGGGATTTGGAGGATCCAGAGGGGAAAAGCAAACATTGTTTTTTATATCCATCAACTGTGGAAAGCTGCAATATCAGTAAGCTCAATGCTGACAACAAATACAGGGAAAAAGTAACAACAACCTAGGCAACAAGTCAAGAGGACATTTTTCTTTCAGATTTAGCATTAATTTATACTGAGGGCTATTCCAGAAAAAATGTAAGGGAAGGCACTTTAATAATTAATATATGGGTGATGGGTATGAGAGCCAGTTTTATACTAACTTACACTTTGCTTTCGAATTATATTTGTATGGGTGGCGGGTGCTGAAAAAAAGTGCCTTCCAATCCCCACATACATTTTTCTTGAAAAGCCCTGATATTAATAATGATGTATGATTGTCCCGTAATGAAATGTATTTAATTTAAAAACTAATGCAAACAAGGGCAATGCAAAGCATGGCATATCCCCTCGCCTAAAAATTTGACTCGGTGACCTTGACCTTTGACCTATGACCTTGAAAATAAATAGGGGTTCAGGTTCTCTTAAGGACTAAGTATGTACCAAGTTTGGTCAAAATCCATTGAAGGATGTTGATTCTAGAGTGTTCACAAGGATGTTGCGAAAGTACGGACAGTAGCGTTACTATATCCCTTCGCAACTTCGTTGGCGAGGGAATAACAAGGACAATGCAAAGCGTGGCGTATCCCCTCGCCTAAAAATTTGACCATATGACCTTGAAAATCAATAGGGTTCCAGATTCTCTTAAGGACTAAGTATGTACCAAGTTTGGTCAAAATCCGTTGAAGGATGTTGATTCTAGAGTGTTCACAAGGATGTTCCATGATTTAGTTGACATGGTTAAAAGAAGAACTCGAGAGATATATATCGAGTAAAAACTTGGAGAGCCAGTGAAGCAATTACAAATGCGAGAAATGTATTCAAATGATAATGACACTCAAAGATCGGATCCGAGAACGGATCTCGTGACTGAGCAAAGGTCAACCGGAAGTAGTGAAGTTTCCCTACAGGGATTGTGGGATAAAATATCAAAGATGTAAACAGAAGACAATTTGAAGGCCACATGGAAATGATCGTAAACATAGCTGCAAACATACTTACGATGCAGGACGTCATCAATAAGAGTGGACAAGGCCAGCATCGTGAAAAATGTTCAGAACATTGTGACACGTCAAATGAAGTTGATATGTGTGTTGAAATCGATGACAACCATGAAATATCAGACGATAACGTTCTGGAAGACGTGTCCGATGAAGACGAAATAGACATCGATGACGTTGTCGATGGCAAAGAAACTGCTGCAAGTGAGACATTCTTTGAAGAACTTGAAAAGTTGTATGAAGAGCAGAAAAAGCTTGGTGATAAAACCGATGAACAAATGGCCAAACTTGTTCACCAAGCCATTGCCATTAACAAAGCTTTAAGTGCAGAGACACTGAAGAAATTAGAGGAACAATACTTGATTCCAGAAAACTGAACGTATTCAAGTTCCTAAAGTTAACAAAGAGCTATGGGAAGGTTTTCAGTCGAAAAGACAAAGAGAAACTGATCTAGCCATACAGAGTGTACAAAAGTGTGTAACTTCTACATTAGTCATGGTTATTAAATGTCTATAAATCATCAAAACTGGTAGCGACTTGACCCAAGTGAAAAGCTACATAAAGGACATGTTTAAAATGCTTGCCCATGGAGTGTGCACTGCGAATAAGAAGAGAAAACAGCTAATAATCCTGAATGTTCCCTTCAAATACAGAAAAGTGGTGGCCATAGATACACAAACCACAGAATATCTGTTTGGTGATAACTTGAACACTAAAGTTGAAGAGGTGGAAAAGAAGGAAAAAAGGGCAAGCAAGTTATGTTATCAGGATAATGCTTTTTTAGGCCAACGCAACGGGACAAAGCGACCCGGCCCACACCCACCATTTCCAAATCAAAGAAATTCACAGCAGATAAAGTCCAAGAAAAGGAAATTTACACAGAAATCAGACAATCCACCAAAGAAAAAGAACAGAGACGGAAGTCAGTCTTACAAAGACAAACACTAGATGTAAATACAGGTATTAGTAACTTACAAGTTAATGTGCAAAACACTGGAGAACTTTAAAAGTGGGAAACTTAAAGACTTTATCCATGAATGGGAAGGTCTTACTAGTGATAGATTTATACTAAATACAATGAAAGGATATAACATTGAACTAGATGTGATACCAAAACAGAATTTTATTCCAAAACCAATTAAATTTAATGATAGTGAAAAACACAAAATATCAGAAGAAATTCACACTTTTTTGAAAAAAGGAATAATTAAGAAAGTACAAAGTCAGGAGGTAAACGAATATTATTCCAATATATTTGTACGACCAAAAAAGGATGGAACAATACGAATGATTTTAAATTTGAAGGATTTTAATGAATGTGTGTCTAAAATTCATTTTAAAATGGATACATTAAATACTGCTGTTAATAATATACAAAAACATGATTTCTTTGCATCCATTGATTTGACAGACAGTTAGTGTACCATTGATTTGACAGACAGTTATTTTAGTGTACCATTGATTTGACAGACAGTTATTTTAGTGTACCATTGATTTGACAGACAGTTATTTTAGTGTACCATTAATTCATGAAATGGATCAGAAATATTTGAAATTCATTTGGAATGGAATACATTACCAATTTTGTGCTTTACCTCAGGGTCTCTCCACAAGCCCAAGAATTTTTACAAAAATTCTTAAACCAGTCTATTCCACATTACGCAAAAAAGAACATATCAATGTGCCTTATATAGACGACAGTTTGTTGATAGGTCGAACATTTAATGATTGACAACAAAATGTGGAAGACACAGTACAATTAGTTGATCATTTAGGCTTTTCAGTACATCCTGTAAAATCAGTATTTCAGCCATCACAAGTTATAACGTAACTTTCTTAGGATTTATTATTGATTTAAGTACAATGACAGTGAGATTGACTGAAGAGAGGGCTAAGGACCTTCAAGACTTGTGTATTGAGGCTTTACATAGACATCACATAAGTATAAGACATTTTGCAAAAATTATTGGGAAAATGGTGGCTAGCGAGCCAGGGGTACAATATGCTCAACTATTTTATAAGAATCTTGAAATTTTTAAAGATAATATGTTAAAAAGATCATGTGGAAATTATGATACTAAAATACAGTTAACTAGTGAGATTAAGATTACAGTACACTCCAAGTGTTACGACGCTCATACTCTCAGGTCGGACATATTCCTCCCAAAATGTCCGACTCACTCCAGAGAAATGTCCGATAAATTTGAGTCAACACCCTCCAACTCCGAGTATTTGGTCGGACGTGAGAGTGGATATTTAAAGATATTTTTTTTTACATTTCTCGAGGTGAACATGTCAAACATTTTATGATCGATGTGTAATCGCGCCAGGAAAGGTAGTTCAAATGTCAATATTTGTCACGCTCGTTCGATGCATAGGAGCACCTCATAATCAAAAGGAATTGTACAACAATTTTGAATTACACCGTTTGTGTTTCTTTAATCTGTTTAATTTTAATAGATCTTTCTAGTATATTTAAATTTTACGATTACAATCGGAAATGAATGCTAGAAATATCGTAACTTTTCCGAAATCGAAACTTTTAAAATACGAGTCCAGCCNCCATTTCTATAGTCCCCTTCGACGAAGCGTCGGGGGACAAAAAAAGTCGGTTGATTACTCAGTTTGTATGCAAAATAAAAGTGCATGTTGTTAATTAATAATTTGACAAAATGTGTTTATATTTTAATTATTATTGATTATAGGAGACAAACGGATACAATTAACGATAAGGTACTTTGCCCGTGGGTAATTTTGTGTGTGACAGGAGATTATAAATTAAAATTTCACACCTTTGACCAACAACATATTTATCTATCATACGGACATACGTTTTGACATTAAGCTGTATCAAGTTTTATCCACTAAAAAGAAATCATGGAAAACGACACGCTTTTCAAATAATATTTCGATATTAAATTGTCGTCAAAGGATGTTTGTTTCTTTATTTTGGACAAAAACGACATTTTATCAAAATAACATTTTACTGAACAATTTTTAAAGGGAGCTGGGAGGACATAAATTGCTTTTCAAATAATATATCGATACATTGTCGTCTAAGCATGTTTGTATCTTTATTCTGGACAGAAACGACATTTTATCAAAATAACATTTTACGGACGTCTCGCTCACTTTCTTGTCAAGGTGACGGGAAAATTTCAGTGCCGCTCTGGCGACACCATTTTCAACTGAATATCTGGCGATTTTGGCATGGGTCTCATCATCGTAGTAGTTGTAGTCTCCCCGTGTGCGTTTTCTAGTAGGGGTAGATGGAGTAGCGGAGATCATGGTGTCAACGCCGTCGTTGGCTGCCTGGGTTACAAGTACATCACGTTGGTTACTGCAGTTCAATGGATCGGGCAAGCCTGGCGTGGCTGGAGCTTTGACCTTTATACTACCGGACTTTAACCACTGTTGAAGGACATATTTTTGGTTATGAAGGAAACATGCTCCCCTCAGTAGTTATAGCAAAAACGCGAGTTGAGTAAATTTTACTATTGTATTACTAGTATGGCTTGGGACAATTGGGTGCCAGCTTGGGCTGCAAACATAGTAAGCGTGCTTTCACACTTTTGATCATTTTCTAATGAGTGTAAAATGT
>MJUT01005107.1:42224-53082 GCA_002080005.1 Gigantidas platifrons
TCCGTCAAATAGTTCTTGCATTACACGAGGAATAACCCCTTTTTCTGTGCCTGGATTAAAATCATAGCATCCTCCCATTGTATATGTTTTTCCACTTCCTGTTTGTCCATATGCCAATACAGTAGCATTGTATCCTAAAAAATAAATTGTACCTAGATGCATCATGTGAGAAATATATACATGTATATATGTATTAATATCATGTGCATGTAGTAAGTGAAAATAATAAGGGTCCTACGGTGGAGTCTTGAACTTACGATTAACACAAACAATTTTTGAAAATGGCACAATCTAATTTCCAAATTAATCGAAATTTATTGAAGATTGATTAGAATTTTATTGAACAAATGATGACTTAGAGCTTACATGCCCACTACAGGCTGTAGGACAGCTCCCTTTTTGCTACAATTGAGATTATTCGGTCTCTAAAGAATGACCTTTGGTATTTGCGAACTCCCATTCTCGCATGTAAGCTCTAAGTCATCATTTGTTCAATAAAATTCTAATCAATCTTCAATAAATTTCGATTAATTTGGAAATTAGATTGTGCCATTTTCAAAAATTGTTTGTGTTAATCGTAAGTTCAAGACTCCACCGTAGGACCCTTATTATTTTCACTTACTACATGCACATGATATTAATACATATATACATGTATATATTTCTCACATGATGCATCTAGGTACAATTTATTTTTTAGGATACAATGCTACTGTATTGGCATATGGACAAACAGGAAGTGGAAAAACATATACAATGGGAGGATGCTATGATTTTAATCCAGGCACAGAAAAAGGGGTTATTCCTCGTGTAATGCAAGAACTATTTGACGGAATGGAGGAAAAGCCAGATTACAACTTTTCTGTCAAAGTGTCCTATTTAGAGGTTAATATTTCATGTAGAAAGTTGGTTTCTTTATACTTCAATTCAGGCTAGCTACATTTATTTTCATGTATTTTTTTTTATTAGACATGGTATATATTGATGCAGAAATATGCACATACACAAATGTACATGTAAAAATCTATTTCAGTGTTCGAAATTCCCGGTCGTCCGATCGTTAATGATGACCAAAAACGATTACGGACGACCTGAATTTGTAGCAAAGTTGTCTGAGTGACGACCTGGAATTTTCTTTTACCCACATGCTGAAATTTATTCTTTCCAAGTTTTGTGAGTAGATTTTCCTAAATTACCCCTTAAAATGGCTATAAATATAAAACTCTTCAAATAAACGATCACCGGAACTTTGGCATTGTTGATATTTGACCGGAATCTAATACCGATGCTGTATCCGGTTATTATTCATATTTGATCAATTTCCGTTTCTCAAAAATGTGGAAGTTTGTGACCGGGGCGAAGGAGCCTCCGGCCAAAAAATCTAATAAAGATTGCCAAAACATTTACTTCTGGGAATAGACCAACCAGAACAAAATTTTCCATTAACTATATACAGTGATTCAGCTAGCGCTCGTCACTTTCGTCATTGACGATTGATTTTCGAAAGTGACGAGTATTTCCCGTACCCAATTCGCCACTTGAATTTTCAAAAAATCACAGACAAATGTTTGTAAAAATCCATTTTTCTTCTTCATTTGCTGATTAAAACTAATTAGTCACTACAATGACAATTTTATGACATGCCAATTAACGGATTATAGAATTTTTGTTTTGATTGCATAATCTTCGATCTCACCTGGCTTGATTTACCTGGTTAAAGATAATGATCCCGACAAAGAATTCAATCAACGATAATGATTTTTTTTTTATAGTTATGACATGTACTCAAAATGCCACAGTATGTATTGAAAGTGGCCATATTTCTGTAATCGTCATTCATATTCGTCACAATGTCCGGAATAACGAAAAAAAATATGGCCGGAATAACGAACTATTGTTGCCACGTTTCATTTATGAAAATGTCAATATCATGTTTATTGAAAGCTATGGTATCCATTAAGTATTTTGAAAGTGATTCTCTCGAAAAGTTATAAATTTTGGTCAAAGAAACTTTAAAATAAAAATGGCACCATCAAAAATGCAATAGGAGTACGCATCCACCAAAGCTACTTTTAAGCAAACAAACTTTTGATGTATTTATTCCCATTACTGTGACATGAAATTAGATCAAGATCCCATAGCACCATCTGCACCTCTGTTTAAACAACTTGGATGGATGAGTATTGAACAAAGAATCAAATACCATAAATATCTTCTTGTTTCAAAATGTCTAAAGAATGAAGCACCTGTATATTTAAAAAATAAAATCCAATACTTGTCTGATAAAAATCCTTACTCTTTCCGAAATGTTGTAATTGAAAAATTACAAATCCCACAGGCAAAAACTGAACTTTTTAAGAAAACTTTTACATACTCTGGACCAAAGCTATGGAATGAACTTCCGTTTTTGATACGGCAAGCTTCCTCTCATAATGCATTTAAAATAAAAGTTAAAAGTCTCATTTTAAATGATGATGTACCTTAAATTACCATTAAATATTTACTAAATCTTTTTGTGTATACTTATTACAATGTATTGCTTCTTGTATGTAACTTTTGTATGGTGTATTTTACAATGTATGTTGAAATATGTCAATGAGGGCCTCAGGGAAGATTAGTTATTAACTAACTGTGTAACCCTCTATAAATAAAGAATTTATTATTATTATTATTATTATTATAATCTTAGTTCTCATATTTAATATGTTCATTTATATGCAACGGTTGGTCATTCAATTCGTTAAAATACACTGCACGAGGACCCATAAGATTTTTATCGATCTGCATCCGGGTATTAACAATTGCGTTCTATTTATAGAACTATTTACAAACAGACACGTGTCTGCAATGAAAAAAAAATAACTACAGTATTTTTATTCCAATTGTTGCAATTTGATTATGAGGTCTGAGAAATAATAATTTATTTTACAACTTTCTCCAGTCCAGTTTTTGACATTTGTTCTATATATTTTATTTTTTTTTTATTGGGCAAATTTGCAGAGGCATATTTTTTTCTGCTGAAGACCAGTAATATGAGTTATTACAATTGTGGTATTTGACCAAAGCACAGTAACATTTCAAAAAGGGTGGGGGAGGGGATTATTACAATTTGTGTGGTACTTATTAGACCAAAGCACAGTAATATTTAAAAAAAAAAGGGGGGGGGGTATTAGATCAAAAGTAAATTATTATAAGATTAAGTTCATTATATTCTTGTCTATTCATATTAAGAAAAAGAAATTCTGCTCCACAAAAGTGACTAATGGTCTCAAAATCCTGGCTGAATCCCTGCTATATATCAAACCAAAGATCAAAATTATCGTTATTGAATAACAGGTTTAGAAAAGCTGGTTTATGTGCCAGGAAATGGCCAGATTGCATATTTTTGCACCTTTTAATCCAGAGCTTCTGGGTGCCTTGTGACTTGTCAAGCAAAAATTTCAGTAAAAAAACCTACTATTTGAAGCTGAGATTTATGTGCCAGGATATGCCCAGAATGCAGGATTTTGCACCATTTACCCCAGAGTTTCTGGGGGCCTCCAGCGGCCCCCAGACTCCCGGCTGTAAGGACCACCTCGCAAGTAGGCAAGCCGGGCTTGATTGGACAACTAAACAATTTTTTAGACAACCTAAATTTTGATTTAGATTGTCCAAATGACTACAAAATATTTTTGGGAGTTTCTAACACTGCTATTTAAATACAGTCAATTGGGATTTTTTGGATGTGGTTATATTTTGGTTTATTTGGCGCCTGGTATGAAAACACCAAAATTAAACACACCATTTACTAAATTTAAAAGGTTGTCTCTCTGAAGCAATTAAATACAATTAACTTCTCAACCTATTTCTCCCTTAAATCTGAAATCAAGTGTTCTATTTCATTGAATGATTGGTTTATAAATGTCACTTTTATCAATTTTAAGGTACATTGTATATTGTGAGAAACCACCAAGGTATCAGTAACTACTTGGTAAACTTAGTCAATCACATCTTACCTTTACAAGGATCCAAGCCTATTTATTCACATATTGCTTAAATTAATCTCCCCAGCAAAGTTTCATATTACATCTTATAGTTGATATTTAGCAGGAATCACTGGTGTAATGGTTAGCGTGCTCGCCTTGAGTGCAGCAGATCGTGTGTTCGAGCCCCGATCTGGTCAAACCAAAGACTATAAAATTGGTATTTGCTGCTTCTCCTCTAAGCATGCAGCATTAAGAAGAAAGAGGACAGACTGGTTGGCTAGGAATCAGGTACTAGTAATGTGTCAGAGTGTGGTGATATGTCTATCTGTAGACTGTTTCAGGGAGCTACAAAGACTGGTTGGCTCTGAATCATGATAATGTGTCAGTGTGGTGATATGTCTATCCGCAGACTGTTTCAGGGAGCTAGCATTATAAAAATCCAACTAAGCGTGTTTGTCTAGTACAAAGCGGACCTCATCATCATCTCTTCAAAAATTATTTTGTTTTCGCCATGATATAGCTGAAAAATTGCTGAATTTTCTTTTAACAACAATCACTGACTCGATGCAGGAATCAAGATAACATATGCATGTACTTGTTGGTATGTAATACACTCTTCTAACTAAGGCCTAACTTAAAAATATGTTTGTTTGCTGTTCCCCTACCCAAGGGTCCAGCATTTGGGTAGGTAGGTAGGGAAAATATTTTATTTTTTTCACTGAATATTACTTTTGTTGAACATTACCAAAAGAGACTCACTGTTGTTACTAATTCAATGTTTGTCTGTTTCTTTGCTATGGGTTGACGGTTTCCTTGTGCTGTTTGTGGTAGCTTTTCCCTCAGAATTTCAACTGCCAAGACTTTTACCAGACTTCACTGTATATATGAGTAACACCGTGAGTGTCTTATAAGGGGCAGGAAGTGCTTACCCTTCATGAGCACATGAGTTCACCTCTGGTTTTTTGGTGGGGGTCCATGTTGCTCATTTTTTATTTTTTGTGTTGTTCTATTATGTGTCTTTACATTCCGAGTTCCATGCTGTGATGTCCATTACGATTTCCACATAAAAAACGATGTTCAGTTCGTCTTTGTCTCCAGTTGTTTGTAGGAGGGTTCATGTCTTATTTACGTTATTTGTGTTTGTTTGTGTATAGTGGTGTCTTCGTCTTGTGTGCCGTTTGATGTAAGTTTCTCTGGATTGTCCATTTTTGATTGGCACTTCGGTATTCTGTAACTTTTATTCAAATGCACTCTTCCGTGCAGAACAGTTGCTTGAGTTAACATTGTTTGGGTCATTTTAAGAATGGGCTGAAGCTTCCCTAATGAAGTCAAATTTCACAAATTTCAGTCATTAAAATCAGATTGCAACAATGGAATACAACTACTGTAGTTCAAAGTCAATTTTTTGGTATTAACTTTCACACCTGTCTGCATGTAAACAGTTCAACAAATAGATCGTAATTTTAACCCGGTGTCAAGTATAAAATACCTATCAGACTTGGATGCTGATCGATAAAAATCTGATCTAATCTAAGATTGTTATGTCACAGAAATGAGAAAAAAATAAATCAAAAGTTTGTTTAGTTAAAAGAAGCTTTGGTCAACATTTCCCATATCACTGTGACTCACATTTCCGATGCCGCCATTATTATTTGTTATTGAACAAAATTAAAGTTTCTTTAAACCGGAATGGATTACTTTTCAAGAAAATCACTTTCAAAATACTTAATGGATACGAAAGATTTCAATATACACGATATCAACATTTTCATACATAAATGACACGTAAAAATTAGTATTTAAGTCGGACGGATGAAGAAAATGTGGCCTTCTTGTCCCCCACGGTTCTTATTAATTATGACATCTCTTGAACGTTTGAAGAATATAAGTATTTAAAATCTCGTATTACAAGCGATTTCGTGATAAAGTAATTTACTTACGGATATGTCACAGCCCCGAATTTTCGGAACTTTTATGAATTAAAAAAAAAATAAATTTGCTACGGCAATAAAATCTTTTCAGTCGGGCCCTTTTAATCGGGTCGGTCGGTGAACGGCAAACAAACATATTTTTACTTTAGGCCTAATGCTATAGGAGTGGAATCAATCTCCTCTAAAGTTTCCTTGCTTGAATACCTTGAGAGAAATTGTTTTTTTCTTTACAGCTGAAAGGATAGTATTTAGTGAATATAAGATGATTATTCCCATACTTCATGTACTTAATTTCAGTTTGTTTTTCTTTTCAGATTTACAACGAGGATATTAACGATTTACTATGTCCATTTTCAAAAAGAGAACCACTTGCCATTAGAGAAGATTACAGTGGAAGAATTCGGGTACTAGATTATACAATATATATGTGCTATTCTACTTTTGCTGATCTGAAATAATTGGTACAAATGTCGATGACACTATTAAAAAAAAATTGGTACATAAAAAACTGATGAAAATTTGAATAGTTTATGTACCTGTATGTAGTGCCAGATTTATATATTATCAGGGATGATTCCAGGTATTTTCAAATGGGTCTCTTGACCATCAAATTGGGAATTTTCACCCCAATTGGGAATTTTTTGGTATATACATCTTAGACGAAATGACATTATTTTCCTGTCAAAACGGAAAATTTATTCAATCAGTTTTACATTTGCACTGGTGTAAGAAGTTGCAATGTAAGGAATAATTCAGGAGGGCTTCTGATTATATGTATCTAATCTTGATTCTGAATTGCTTGACATTTGGTGGATCGAGGCCTGGGAATTTGTTATTGTATGCACCATTTTTGTGTTTTTGTCTTGTCAAAGTAATAATGATTATTGGTATCTACATTAAAACATCACCAGGACTTATTGATAAGCCTTTGTAACAATTTTGAATAATGGATGGACCTTTACTCAATCTGATTTTTGTTTTGAAATTTTTGGCCAGTGATTTAATTACTTTGTTTTCTAAAAATAATAAATATAACATACTGATAGGCTTAAAACTAAATAAAAGGAAATTCAATATTATATTTCAATATAATTTGGAAGAATCACCATAAGTCAATAGTCAAATACAATTTAAGGGAACTTCATAAAAGACTTCAAGTTTACAAATCAATTCTTCTATCTGGTCCGAAGTTCTTGAATCCATCATATATTTTATTTGATAGTGACAGTCATGACCGGCCATTGATAGAGAAAATTGCCTTTGGCAGGACGGTCTGCTTTTACGAGATCGGCGCCCAATAAATCGTCAATTTGATCAAACTTCAATTTTTCTCCTCTCTGCCGAAGTCTGCTTTTACGAGACACATTTCGACAGAATGCATTTTTAGGTCACCTGACCCAAAGGGTCATGTGAGGTATTGCCATCACTTGGCGTCCGTCGTCTGTCGTCCGTCCGTTAACTTTTTCATATTTTAATCTACTCCTCTGAAACAACTGGGCCAAATGGAACCAAACTTGGCAGAAAACATATATATAAGGTCCTCTATAAAGTTTCTTCATTTCGTCCCATTCCGCCAACAAATATGGCCGCCAAGGGCAATTCTTGTTTCTGATTGGCTAATGTTAAAAAAATCTTCTCCTCTGAAACTGCTAGGCCAAATGGAGCCAAACTTGGCAGGAAGCATCTATGAAAGATCCTCTATAAAACTTCTTCATTTTTTTCCATTCGGCCAACAAACATGGCCACTGTTACTAAAAATAGAACATATGTCAAAATTGCAGGTTTTTGGGTAATAACTCAAAAACCGTTAATAATATCAAAAATCTGACATGGGATAAAAATGATCAGCACAGCAAGATCTACCTACCTTGCAAGTTTGAAGTAAATCTGATTACCCATCTTGGAGTTATTGCCCTTTTTTCATCAAATTTTTAAAATTTAAATATTTTTCGTCCTTTATTTCAAATACTATAAGAGATAGATGTTAGGTTTAAATTGCAAAAATGTGCAGCATGTCACGATCTACCTACCCTGCAATTTTGAAGTAAATCCCATTACCCATTTTGGAGTTATTTCCCTTTTTTCATCAAGTTTTCAAAATTTTAATACTTTTCGTCCTTTATTTCAAAAACTATAAGAGGTAGATGTTAAGTTTAACTGCAAACATATTCAGCATGTCAAGATCTACCTACCCTGCAATTTTGAAGTATATCCCATTACCCGTTTTGGAGTTGTTGCCCTTTTTTCATCAAATTTTAAAAATTTTAATAATGTTCGTCTTATATTTCAAAAACTATAAGAGAGAGATATTAAGTTTAAATTGCAAAAATGTGCAGCATGTGAAGATCTACATACACTGCAATTTTGAAGTAAATGCCATTACCCATTTTGGAGTTATTGCCCTTTTTTCATCAAATTTTAAAAATTTTAATACTTTTTGTCTTATATTTAAAAAACTATAAGAGATAGATGTTAAGTTTAAACTGCAAACATGTTCAGCATGTCTCGATCTACCTACCCTGCAATTTTGAAGTAAATGCCATTACCCATTTTGGAGTTATTGCCCTTTTTTCATCAAATTTTTTAAATTTTAATACTTTTCGTCCTTTATTTCAAAAACTATAAGAGATAGATGTTAAGTCTAAACTGAAAACATGTTCAGTTTGTCAAGATCTACATGCCCTGTAATTTTGAAGTAAATCTTAATACCCGTCTAGAAGTTCTTGCCCTTTTTTCATAATTTTTTTAGCTCAGCTGGCCCAAAGACATTATCTTTTATGCATAAATATAGAAAACAGTTAAGGTAATGATTATCTCCCTTTGAAATTTGCTTCAGTATCATTCTATTGTCAGGTGAGCGATACAGGCTCAGTGGGCTGAGCCTCTAGTTTTATTTAGCTACTGGGCGATCTGCTTTTACGAGATCAAAAACGCCCAAAACGTTTTTTCATCAATTCTATCCGAGCGGTCTGCTTTTAAGAGACCAAAGATCAAAAGCGAAAACACACTCTGACACCTCTAATAAACTATTATAATTATTGTAACTAATAATAACTATTACCTTTTCTTAACAAATTTGTTTCCATTTGACTGCACATTGACGTTATTGGATTCAATCATTGTTATGTAATGAAATGCAATCGATTGACAGATTTCCGATCCTAATTTTAAAACGCTTTGACGACAACCTGTGAAAGTTTATATTTGCCGAAACCGGCGACGGACCCATTTCCGGAAATATAGATTTTTTTCAGAGTTGGAAAATTATTTTCACATCGATTATTTTGGGGCCGCTGGCCGATTTTGGGACCGTTAAGCGGCCTTAAACTTTATAGTAGAATCATGGTAAATAGTGGATTAGGGTGGCTCAATGAGTTAGGTCGCTAGATCTAACAACTCATACAAGCCTATCACCAATACGGCGTGAGTTCGCGCCCGGCTTTGTAAATTACAAAAAAGGGTGCACTCGACTTGCTGCCGCAAGTGATAAAGTTTACCAGTTGCTTGCCCATGGTCGGTGGTTCTCTCCGGGTACTCCGGCTTCCTCAACCACTAAAATGGTTGCCATGATATAGCTGAAATATTGTTGATAGTGGCATTAAATTACCGTACTCCCAGGTCAAGTATAATCTGATTAATAAATTACAACATATAACAATGGTGCTATTTCCTCTCTAAAATTCTAGACAATAAAAATGACATGAAAATTGACAAATACATTTTATTGTAAGTCATTATTTGGTGTTGGGGAGACATAGGGTGGTTTCAAATAATGTTATTTAAATAAAATATCAAAAACTTTGTGTTAGATTTTATTTGTTAGACGTGGCCAGCAGTGTTTCATAGTATATCATGCTAAATTTCATAGCCATACATGCAGTCGTTTTTTAATGGTGGGATTTTAAGCTTGAATGTCCAGGTGAAAATGATGGCTAAAAACGGACATTGTGTACCTACTGCCTGCATATATTGAGTAAAAAGTTCTATTTCATTCAGACAAATATATTTTTGGTTTTAAGTCTAAAAGAAACAGTATTAGATCAAACAATCACATTTTTCAAAGTTAGTTTGTTTATTTTCTTGCCTGAATACTGGTCTGAATATGGATGATACGTTCACACTGTTTGTGTCTCTCATAAAAACGAACGTTAAATTGACTGGTTTTAAAATTCCTTTTAAGAGAAATGTCAGCTTCTAGCAATTTTGATGAAATCTTTTAGTGTGTGTTAGTTTTTTCCATTAAAAAAAAATACACCTTACAACTGAAATCTGTCATGAAGGAATGTTTTAGGCTGAAAAAATGGTGTCAAATGTGTGATGCACGTTATTTACACAATACTTTGCATATGAAAACGAAAGTAGGTATATGTTATGAATATGCATTGCACACAACAATTGCGATCGAAAACACAGCATATGATGACGTTTTGAACCTGATACTTGTTTTGATCAATGAATTTACCCAAATGAAACATGTGACACGAACACGTGTAGTGAACGTGACCAAACAATACGATCTCGGTAAACTACATAAATGGATTGCACATTGGATGGAGGGCCGATTTATTCTACCAGAAAGTAAAACATTAGATATTTTTAGATATTTTTTCGGGTAGACAGGTTAATTTAAACCATTTTCTTATCAATATTCATAGATTATCACACACTTGTTCGAAAAACAACCCTGTCTTCATAACGAACATGCGCAAGATTGGCCCAGAAGTAAATTTTCGTGTTATAAAAAGAAAATAAGTTGATCTAAAGAAATAATATATAAGAATTGATCTATTAGACTTGACTTTTCGTCATTTGTATAGGAGGTTACTTGATATGAGCCAGGTACAAAACGTTCGTGATGTTGACACAAAAATTTCAGTGTCCACGTGTTGAACGCAAATTTTTTCTACAAGAATTCCAAATTATTCTGTGATCTTTTGAAACTATTTCAATACTGAATATTGC
>MJUT01005116.1:13108-25491 GCA_002080005.1 Gigantidas platifrons
GATTTTTAAAAGTGCAGGGAAATATTTTTGTCAAAATAATTTTGGAAAATCCCAAAACTAAGGCACCATGCTATAGCTGTAATACTGGTACTGCTAAAGTTGACATAATGCATTAAATGCCAATCAATCAATCAATCAATCAATCAATCAATCAATCAAAATGAAGGATCAAACTGGTGTCTACATGTACTTACATGAAGTCATTGCACAAGAAACAATAGAACTATATTTATCAGTGTGAGTGATCAAGTTTTCATCCATAACTTCTTCTGAAAATCATGTCTTTCACCTGAAACAAAAATTGTCTCAATAAATATCTACATACTATAATTAATAAAGAGATTTATCCTGTACTTGTTCAATAGATTTGAGCAGTCAAATTGGACTGAATAGATCACTTTTTGTAATATACGGTCAGTGTTAGACCAAGATACAGTTTTTTTTCTGATACCAAATTCATATTCAGAGACTGTAAGAAACAGTGACAGTATAAGCACAGAGGACACTATCAGCAACGATTATAATGATGCTTGTTTCTGCTCTTTTTAGACAATTTGACAGTAGTTTTGGGTTTTTGACTTTGCAGGATAAATAGAAAATAATGAATTTGCACTCGCTGCGAAACAAAGCAAAAAAGCTTGCCAAAAACTCTCTTTTCTAACTATTTCTTACTTGTACACACAAAGATCACATTAGCTGAATTGAAATTTGAAGCGGCTACATGATAATAAAAAAAGGGGGGGGGCTTGACCCGCCGGAATTTTTTGTTCACTTACATTCAAAATGGTGCATTCTGAGGCAATTTAAGGTAGTTTTCAAGTGCATGAAAAATAAGGTTTCATAGAAATGATTTTTTATTTTTTTTCAGCAAGCAATAAAACCATTTCAAGATGACGGTAGAACTTTTTTTTCTGGCAAGAATGGAGTAGAAAAAGTTCTTTTTTGGGATCAATTGACTTTGGCAACCACCGTATTGTCCTCAACTGTTTTTATACCAGTATTGTAAAGTTTGTTTTCAAAATTTCTGTATTGTAATGGATGTCTATTTACGCATGTGTATTATTACTACAGGTAATGTATAGAACTGGTTGTTGCTAAATATTTTCTTTGTGTCAGTTAAGTAGACAGGTTTTTATTTCAGATTAAACTTAAGTGTTTTATTTTGTTTGATAATAAAATATTGTAAATGGCATACATTTGTATTTAGATTTTCTTAATTTTGGCTTGTTTCAAGTATAACAAAGGGAAATAACTCTGGACTTTAATTTCTATCTGTTATCAATGAAAACCACCATGTTTGTTTGATTATTCCTGACGTCATTGAGTGGGAATGTGTGTGTTTCCCCTTCATCCAGTCCACTTGAAAATTACAGCTAGCAGTTGTTGTGAAAGGGTCTAGATATCCCAATTAGTCATATAGGTTATATAAAATAATAATAAAAGCGTTAAATGGCGCTTCAAACTTTTCCATTTGCATATCTCATGAGTTATCCATCGATAACATAATTATCTTTTCGATGTGTCTCTAGATTTTTCAATTGCAATATTTCTATCATTTAAACGTTTAATAGAACATCAAATGATAATAAGTTAAGCATAGAATTGACACCGACCAATGATAAATTCGGATAAATTCGTTTCATTCCGCTAGTTTCAGACAACCCCTGACAAATGCATTGCTATCGATTCTGAAATGCATTGTTTTTTGTATAATTGTGGATTTTAAAAATCTTTAAGATGAAAGAGTGAATAAATATTGTATATTTATTTTATTTAATGAAAAAATGTTTTAGTTTCTAACAGTCGAACCGGCGATTTCACTCGTTTGAAGCGGCGACATATCGCCGGGTGCCGACCCTTATTGAAATCACTGAGTATGTGGTGTTTTTTTAGTGGAAACAAATCTGCACATGTTTTTTATTGTTTGTTTATATGTGTATCACCATTGGAGATCCAATCATCAAGAGTGGAGGGTTTGGATCCATATAATTGGCAGTGATTGGGATTAGAGGGGGCCATGCACCATTTATCACATTCCATCTGAAAATGTCTCATTGAAATCAGAAATATTTACAAAAAATGTTAAGGAATGGCCCATTGAAATTCTGAATGTCAATAGAACATGTCCCATTAGTAAAATTTTAATCCTAATCCCTCATTTTGTTTATTATTATTAACATTTACCAAAAAAAATGATATTTATAAAGTGTAAATTACAAAAGAAAAATTGATAATTTGTTTATAAATTAAAGTTATTTTTTGAATTATTCATAATTAAAATCAATCAGGTAAAATGAAATATAACAATCAAGGATTGATTTTATATATACAATTGGCAATTACTTTTATAACCTTTAGAAGTTATTAAAATAAAAGATTGAGTTATTTTTCTCATCTTGTTTTGGATATACTATTAGGAATGTTTTCTTATATATTTAACAAAAGATTCCTGATACCTGCTAATCTGGGTCACTGGTCACTGTGAGTAGTATGTGTAGTCACGTGAACAGATACGGTGTTGCAAAAACTGTACACATGCTACTCACAGTGACCCGTGACCCAGATTAGCACGTATCAGGAATCTTTTGTGAATATGGTATATAAAGATACACTTTATAAATGTAAATGTTAATAATAATAAACAAAATGTGAAGAAATTTGTTTCTATTAAAGTATTAAATTTTTATACCCCCACTCATAGAGAGGGGGCTATATTGCAATCACCTTGTCCGCCCGTCCGTTTGTCCGTCCGTCTGTTCACACTTTCGTAACAGATATCTCAGCTTCTACTGGAAGAAATGATTTTATATTTGATATATGGCTTTGGCATGGTGACTTGTACCGTGTCTCCCCTTTCCAGGTTTACAGCACATGTACTTCCTGTTTACAGTGCGACTTAGAATTTTTCATGTTTGCCGTAATGAAAACTTTCGTAATAGTTATTTCAGCTTCTACTGGAAGAAATGATTTTATATTTGATATATGGCTTTGGCATGGTGACTTGTACCGTGTCTCCCCTTTCCAGGTTAAGGTTTACCGCACATCTACTTCCTGTTTACCATGCGACTTACAAATGAACGAGTGGGGGTATTCTTAGCATGACGTAGCGTGCAACATCTTGTTTTAATTAATTTATATTTTTTTTTCCTTTATACTTTAATATATCTTATATCACTATCAATATAAAAAAATGAATAACAAAAAAACATTAACTTTTACTTTACATCATTATTGGGGGGCTTTTTGTCCGGGGGAGGCGGGGCTTTTGTCCTAGACCCACGCACCTCTATAAATAAATCATGTTCTGAATGCCGTAGAAGAATGAAATTTGGCAGAGGTTTAATCAATTAGTTTTGCAAACACACTAAAGTATATAGCTTAATATAACGGAAGTTGTGTCTGTAAGAGAACGTTCATGGTTCCCTGAAGTGCACCCTTCGTTAAATTGTCGTTTTCTCACATCAAATCCATATAAAAAGAATAGTCAACTTATTACCGTAAAATGGTATTTTTCATGTCCATTTTATCAAATCAAAAGAACCGAAGCAAAATTTTTTAAAATATTGCTGACGAGTCTAATCAGCCTAAACGGCTGTACATCTGGGGATCAGCTTACCATGCGATATAAAAGTTAAAATCTAATGAAACGCATTAGACATCTTCCCGAGATTACCTTAGCAGGCTGATATAAAAAGTATCTCACTGGCCTAAATTCTGGACTTTCCATAATCTGTTTCACATTGGAATTCATCAATTTCCGAAAATGTTTTCTTATGCAAAGTATATGATAAAAAGATCATAACATGGACTTATTCATAACAGGTCCCTTATCAGACCTTAATCCTGATATCAGGCCTCGAGGCTACCTGCTCTCTGGTTGATATATCTGAACCTAGGGCTAGGGCTGATATGAAAAAGGCCATGTGATAATCTATATTGATCACATATTTATAAGTAATAACGTCAATTTTGCCCAAACGTATACACCAGAAGTGCCACAGTGATGTCGGCCCATGGGCAGATATCGGGGCAAAACTCTGATAACACGATATCAAGCCTCTCGTGAGCCCCATGACATCACTTCTGCACAACTGTCAATTGTCGCTTAGAAAATGTTGACGTTCAGCGAGGAAAGATTTGTTGGCGTTTCGGAAGTAGAACCCTCAACTGATATCGATAGCTCATATCCATAAGCTTGGTGTCTGTCTGTGTGGGAAGTTAATTTTGTTTTTGTTAATCCAATGTTGAAATATGTGATAAATAGATTAATGTATGCCTTTTTCCATATCAGGACTGCTATCATCCCTCGACCGTTATCGACCCTCGGGCTAAAGCTCTCTGGCCCCCATCAGTCTCTCAGGATGACAACAGTCTTGATATGGAAAAGGCATGCATTAATCTATAAGTAACTCAGCAACAGAAAATTGAATCACAAAGTCATTCCTGATCACACACTGGAGTCAAAATTTTTCTCAAAATATCTTAAATATAGTTCAAAGTGGGAAAAAAATCACTATTTCCTACAATTGTAAACTAGTATTCACTAATTCAGGATATATTCACGCCTGTAGATGGGTGAATGTATAATCTCGGTGAGATTAGAATTCCGAAGACAACTTCTGCTCTGTATCTCCAGCCTGGATACAGACTAACTTACAGTGCAGTTACAACTTACTGTCTGAGTGTGAATGAGAACAAACACGTCGAATTCACAAAACGGTCGAAAACACAATACACGATGATACAACCAAAGAGTTTTATAAATCTCGGCTGGATGTCTTTTTCAAGCTATTAAGTTTTAAGTTGTAATACCCATGGCCTAGTTTTCTAATATTCTGTAGACAAGGTATTCTTCGTGTCATAGACACTACATTGTCTCTCTTGACAAGGGATAAGATTATAACGAGTCTCAATAATGTAGGGGAAAGAAACGTTAAATTAGTTAATTACGTTGGTTTTCATCAGTGAGACAAGCCAAAATAGAATTTTGGAAACCAGTTTCTTTTAATAAACTGGTTCATTGTCGTAAACAAATCAAAGTACTCAAAGTACTGAGAGCCGTGGTAATCTTTCAATCTCAATGTGAAAGCCTTGAAATAAAAAAAAAATGGGTGTTGGAAACAAGATTTAGGCTTTGACAACAGGAGACATCTGTATAGCTGTTCAACTAGCCCTTTAGCAGCCATGTTTGTGATGAATCAACAACACTAAGAAAACATTTGGTTAAATGAAAAAAATTGTCAAGATGTAAATGTTATTCACTATAGGCTACTGTTTGTAGCCATGTTGAATTTACCTCCTTACTGCATTCAACAAACATATATCATCTTAATATTTCCATGTCATGGCAGCAGGGGTGTGGAAATGCCATGCCCGACTTGCCCGACTCGTACACATAACCGACCGGGCAAGTAATTTTTTTTGTATTGGTTGTCCGTGGACAAATGAAAATTTCCCTTGTTCTCTTAGGGGGAAATCAAATTTCTTTTGATAATTGTCAAAGGATCATCAAATACGACAGTCTGTAACTATATGTCGGTTAAAAGTTTATGACTAAAAATATATCGATTGTTTAGACAGACAAATTAGATACGCAACTTGGGTACCTGTAAACTGCGAAACAAAACGCGAAACGAAATATATCGAAACGAAACGAAACCAAACCAAACGAAATTCACCGAAACGAAACGAAATTCACCGAAGCGAAACGAAATCGATACGAAATGAAATAAATCGAAACGAAATTGACCGAAACGTAACGGAATAATACTAAATGAAATAAAACCTATTTTAACGAAACAATTTCTTGAGGAAAGACAAGACAAAAATTAAATGAAAAAAAAAATAGAGAAAGTATCACTTAAGCGTAGAAAAAGAAATAATTGATTCATCGATTGTTGACTGCTAAACACCACTGTGGCACATCAGTGATATTCCAGCTATACTGTGCCGAATGACGAAATGAAAATGACTGTTATGTGAGGGATAACTTCCTATATATATGGTGATGTTCTGACAATCAGGGTCCTATTTTTGATTACATGTCTGGCATATGGGGTATACTTTTTGTCACAACTGTCTGAAAAGGGGTATAGGTTTTTGCTTGGATTATTCTTCAAAAATTGGGGCTTAAAGAGGATTTAGTTAGACGACAGTCTGAGATGGGGGTCTAAAATTGGCATCAGAATCAGTCTGTAAAGGGATCGGAGTTCAGCGGCTCCAGAAGAACACGTACCTCACCATTTTGTAAGGTAGGCCGGTACTGTTTCTTGAGAATGATTAATAGTGCCGCTTCGAAATAATTGCAAAATTACCGTTGTTGTTTAATTATTCAATTATTTATTACATGTATATTTTTCAGTTTTTGCCTGTGGATTTTTTCCCCGTTGTTTTCTAAAAGCTTACCCCTTGCTAACGATGAGATAAACAACATATATTAATATTCAAATATGCAACAATTTATGGCTTCTGTTATTATAAGAAACACTGTCGAGATAAAAAGAGACTTTTAAACCAAAGTGACCAATCTGGCAAAAAGTAAAACAGTATACTGCAAAACACGATACACTCGTCTTGCAAATTTACACGTTAAATTTCTTTTTTAAGACTTTTTTAAGGGGGGAGGTTCTTCCGGGGTCGCTGAACCCCGACCCCTTTACATACTGATTAAGATGCCAATTTTAGACCCCATCTCAGACTGTTGTCTAAATAAAGCCTCTATAAGGCCCAATTTTTAAAGAATAATCCAAGCAAAAACCTATGCCCCTTTTCAGACAGTTGTTACAAAATGTATACCCCATATGCCAAACAGATAATAAAAAATAGGACCCTGATTGTCAGAACATCATCATGTATATAGGAAGTTATCCCTCACATAACAGTCATTTTCATTTCGTAATTCGGCACAGTATAGCTGGAATATCACTGATGTGCCACAGTGGTGTTTAGCAGTCAATAATCGATGAATCAATCATTTCGTTTCGTTTCGGTGAATTTCGCTTCGTTTGCTTTGGTTTCGTTTCGTTTCGGTACATTTCGTTTCGCGTTTCCTTTCGCAGTTTACAGGTACCCACGTAGTCCTATAACATAGAACCTCGCACGTCGATATTTTCATTTTATATTATCGTTTTATATTCATTTTTTATTGTTTTTGCTATTTTTCTTTCTTTTTTTTTACTATTTTTTTTATTGTCAATATGGTGCCACAGGGACTTGCTCTCGGTGAATAAAAAGATCGACTATATACACATATATACACTAGACAAGGGAGATACAAATGTCGTCGGTAGCCACGCTTCAACTCATTTTATTTCCATTAATACCTTTCATCTCTCCGCTAGTCCTCCTTAATTCGTTTAACAAGATGTTTATCTAAGAATTACAACAGCTGTTACCTTGATTAAACCCTACTCGACTTAAAAAAATAGCTTCATTCACTCCAAATCATCATTTTCAACATCCGATGATTACAAAAACGAAACTGACGACCTTGAACTTACGTTCGGGCTTACTCTGGGTTTTTCTTTCATGCACGATAACTCCGGTTCATTCACATTAAAAATCCCGCTTTTAATATATTAAAAGTTTCGCCTACAAATTCCCGCGGTTTTGCAACTGGAGTTATCGTGCATGAAAGAAAAACCCCGAGTAAGACTGGTTGCTACTGCTCCAAATAATGATAAACCGCTGAAACGAAAGTCGCAGGCGCAGAAGGATAAACAATACGAAAAGAAACGAAAACGTGATTTTCAACAAACATCGTTAATCGATTTTCCGTGGTTGCGATACAAGGAAACTTTTCTTTACGACTTTAGACAATCAAATTAGCTTTTACAAATGAACAAATATTTAATTGGAAATCAGTTAAATGATTAACAAATCAACTCAATACATCAACATATGTAAGGCATAGTACCAATTCAACAAAAAGTCTGGGCAAGTGACTATTTTTTCGGACAAGTAAAATTTCCAATTTGACTTGCCCGGGGACAAGTGCTCAGATCAGATATTTCCACACCCCTGGACAGTTTAAACAAATTATTACATTTAAATATTAACCATGTTTACTGGCACCTTGATGTTCAGATCTGATTGATAAGGTTATAATACATAAATATAAGAGACTTGATGTTTTCGCTTAAGAATGGTAATGTTGTAAAAATATAAGTTTGCATGTCAACATTTTTTGGACCCAACATTGCTTATTTAAAAAAAAAATTAGCAGTTCATATAATAACAGATATCAATTAAGAATAGCAACCAAAAGCAGTAAATTAAGAATAATAATGGCCAAATTTATAGTACAATTATTGACACCATGGGGTCAGACTTTTCCAGTTGGAATATTATTACTGGAGGAGACCGGAGTACCCGAAGAAAACCATGAACCCTCTGCAAGTCACCGACAAACCTTATCACATAATTATGTTGTAACGAGTGCACCTCGCCTGAGAGACATGTAGGTAAATGGTGGCAATGGAGCAGCTGCAGGATTATCAGAGATTTTATTACCACAGATAACAAGATGACATAATGGTATAATAATATTCCACGGAAAGTATTCACTAATCTTATTTCTATGATTATGGTGTTTAACGCCACTTTCAAACAATATTTCAGCTATATCGTGGCAGTTAGTTTGAGTGGCTTGAGGAGAACAGAGTACCCAGAGTATACAACCTACACCATCTTCCATCTTCGATGAAATACAAAAGTTAACAGTAAGATAACCTTTCACCTTTTGTCAATGTTAACAGACCATCTTCCATCTTTGATGAAATACAAAAGTTAACACTAATATAATCTTGTACAAACTTTTGTTAATTTGAAGAAGGGGTCTTTCACCTTTGATGATATGCTGTTTTCTGTAAGGTTACTTTTCACCAATTAAAAAAGGCAAACTTCCACCTTTCATGAAATTTGAAACTTAATCTTTCACCTCTGGTAAACACAAAAAGCTCATATGTGCAAACTAGATCCCCAGTGAATATTAGCTTCCACCTCTTAGATAGTTTTTTAAGATGGGATGTGCCTTTTAGCACTATTCTTGGACTTTCAGCTGTTTAACAAGGACATCAAAATAAGTTGATGGACTTAAAGTAAAAACAATATCCCCATATATAGCAACGCTTTGATAGCCCAACATTGGCGAATTGTTGGCATGGTTGGCAAACGGTTGGCGTCGGCGTTACTGACAACAGTGGCCCGACGTTGGCCCAACATATTTCCACCAACTGTAATTCTGATACTGTTGGACCAGCGTTGGTCCAATACAACTCAACCAACAGTTATTCTATTACTATAGGTCCACTGTTGGTCCAACGCAACTCAAGCAACAGTTATTTTTACCTAAGTTGAGCCAACGTTGGCCCAACACTGCTAATGTAATATCATTAATTATTTCATATTTCTAGATTATAATCTTTGTGAAAAAAAATGAAAAAATAAATAATTTTGATATGTTTGTTACACTGATCACAAGTTCCATTTCGATTAAACTTTTTTAACTGCATACTGCAATGACTAGAATTTAAAGGATCATAAAGAAATGGTTGATAAAATATATTCACCCATAGATGTATACACCCTATGATGTAGGCTTAATCAATATAGATAAAACTTTTGCATCACATTGTTTATAAATATGCATGCAATCAAGTATTTTATTTTCCTTAATTTGACCTAGATGTCATTAGCAAATGTTCTGTGTAGTACGGATGCAGTTATTTATACAAGGAGTGTAAAGAGTATCGAATTACTTATCAATTTAGCGCCTTTCGTTATCATCCTTTGTCTCTGGAACATTCAACGTGGTCGAGATAGTGCATAACCACCTGGGTACTACTAAACTGAGAAACGAAAACGAAACGAAACGAAAAGAAATGAAACGAAACGAAACGAAATACAACGAAACGAAACGAAATACAACGAAACGAAACGAAAAATGAAGAAACGAAACGAAACGAAATGAAGTATCACAAAACGAAACGAAATATATCAAACAAAGCATAAAAAATCAACGAAACATTGAGTGGTTAGTTCGCGGCTATTTATAGATCTACGCTTGGATACTTTTCTGTTGCAAAATTCAAAAAGGTCAACAAAAGTCATGCATCAATACAGTAAATATAGTAAATATATATTAAATTCTTTAAAATGTTAGCGTTGGCGGGTCCAGGGGTTGAACAATTACGTGTATCAGTGTCGAAAATTAGACTGAAATCGGTTTTTTTTTATTCTAGACCTCCTGTTTGAGTGGAACCTCCCTCCCTTTTAAAATTTTCTGGATCCGCGCTTGAGTAGATTGGTTGAAACGTATAGTCTTTTAGCAATCTGTTAGACTATAAATGTCAGTCTGCTTTATTTTTGCAAAGGTAGCTTCATGATCAGTAGCTGTTAAAAACAGTTAAAATGCTTGACCTAGACTTTATCAGATACATGGTTTCATATGTCTCTGACCTTATTAAGGATTGACCTGAGCATGTCTTTCATGCCAAGAAATCCCAGCCAAAAATTCCGGTCGACCCCCTATGGCACTCATTAGTAGCTAAATCATTGAAACAGACTAGTCAATGACCTGTATCGCAACAGCAGGCGAAGTTTCCATAGCAACTTCCCTTCTTCTCATTAAGTTTTATGATAACATGATTGACCAGTAGGTTACAATAGCTCAATTATTTGTTTACAATGCACCGGTAAGATTTTGACCCCAAGACAGAGGAACGTATTAAGAGTAAAGGGGAATCTGATTGGATGAATGTGTACTTGAAAAGTTTTTTTCTTGGAAGCTGAACCTCTTTTGTTAAAATATAAGAGCATTTTAGTAAGATTAAAAAAAATAAAGTGGATTTCTATTTTTTAATTTTGATGGGGTGTTGACTTTTTTGTTACTTGAATTTAGTGCGGAATTAGAAAGCTTCAATTTCAAATGAAATTTATGGATAGAAGAGCCGCGGAACGCATTTTTTTTTGGAAAAAAACAACTTTTGCATGTCTTCTTTCATAAACTGAAAACCAAATTTGATTACCAATTGTATTTTTTTTAATAGTATTTTTTTCTATATGACTACCCTATGGAAAATGCATTGTATATAATTGCACTCTTGTAACCAGTACTCTGAAGTGGTATTGCTGTTGTTTATCAGTGTTGTAAAGTGTCGTATAAATTTAAGATATATAATTTCAAAGATGGCAAGAAATAGAAATACTCCGGCATTGTTTTATATCAACTAAAATGATAATTTATAAGAATAAACCTAAAAGAAAAATATTAATGAATAATGCTATACACATGCTTAATGAATTCGAAGACATTCGTCTTGGTTAATAATTTGTGTTAATAAATATATGATTAAAACGGTAATTATGCGATTTAATTCAATAAATAAATACACCCAGAGGGGGAAACATTCAACTTATGTTCACTTATATCGCATGGTTAAGAGTGAAAACAAATAAGATAAGTGAAAATAAGTTGAAATGTCAAATCAATATTTAAAAATCAAAATTAAGTTAACACATTTCAAACTTTCAGATTTATAAATATGTTGATTACTATGTACAGCTGTGTGAATTGCTTCAATCTCCACATTGCAATAGGTCAACAGTTATCATAGATTAGTAGGTGATGGTAATCATCCATGTAATTGGCTCAGTGGGGTGTTTGCAAAATTTCACCGGAGGCAATTTCTTGGTATTTTCTACGATATCACATCCGATTTTCAAAGTCGATCCACTACGCTAGAGTTTGTGTCCACTACAGTGACGTCCTAGAGAGAGCAGGGTCGGATCCAGGGGGGCGCACCCGGCGCGCATCCCCCCTAAAATTGGAATAAATATGATTTTTATAGGAAAGTTTGTAAAATATTTTCCATTCATCATTCCTGCAATATTGCAATTCGTCTTGGTCGATAATTTTAGATCATGTTTATAAAGTTTGGGTTCAATAGGCCAGTAGTTTGAGATAAGAAAAGTTTACAGATGACGGACGACAGACGACTGACGCAACATGCTGACATAACCTCACCTACCCCTTTGAGCCAGGTGAGCTAAAATACATAAAACATACTTGAACAACACGAACTTCCAATCAGAAAGAATCGAGTGTTTCGAAAGGATACTCAGTCCTTTTGATTTACATGTGACACCTGTCGAAATTACATTTAACGAACCAGACAAACACTAATATGTTTTTCGGTCGTCCGGTTGGGACGCTTCAACACAAATATCATAAATGTGAAACTGGAGAACACCAAAAACAAAGTAATACCATACAAACATTGCTGTTCAGAAGCCAAAAATTATACTCTTAAACAAACAAAAATGAAAAGCGGCGTCGGTTTCTGAAACTGACAAGGTGTTTTAAAAAATTTAATATATATTCA
>MJUT01005125.1:0-18208 GCA_002080005.1 Gigantidas platifrons
TTTGTAAAAAGGGGGAGGGGTGAAAAAGTTCGCCGGTTCTCTATTTCCGTTGGTTGAAAAATTCTGAAACTTAAACAGTATTACCTAGAATTGTTCTTTATATTGTATGAGTTTTTAAAAAAAAAATTAAACAACACATTTTTTCTATAATTATGACTACTTAAAAAAAAAAAATTTTTGCCGTTGTATTTTACGGCATTTCTTGGTAAAATATTCTATTTTTCATCTAAAAAATTTGCTAATTAAAAAAAATATCCATAATTTTCGTGTTAATTAGCTGGAACTGGTATCACACTTTCAAAATAAACTTAACTATTTAGTAAATTATTTCTTTTACCTCCCAAAAAAGGAAAATCAAGCATTAACTAGCATTATTGTCACCTATGGCTATACCTTCGATTTAAGGGGGGGATTTAAAATGGAAGTGTGTAGAATCCCTTGGTTAAAATCTTTTGATTTTTTAATATTTGTTAGGTAACATCATAATGTTTCACACACAAAAAAATCTAAAAAATTAAACGACAGGAAAATTTTGGGTCAGGTGTTGGGTACCACCTTAAACACCATAAACCCAAACCCTCGAAGACATTGATTATCTATCACCAGCGGAGAGACAAATTTGTCTCAAAGACGAGATATATATTGTGTTACGATACTTTCGTGTGTTAGCGAAATTTAGTCTTCTTGGTTTTAGCATGCTTGAGTTTATCCCTTTAGATTTAGCAAACTTTTCAAAGATTTAACTCCTTTTGCACATTTGTAAGTCAAGTCCTTTTAAAATTGTATAAAATTTACACTTAATTTGATTCCCTCTCTTGAATAGAAATAATTTGAAAGTGGTTGAAAACATTTTTGTCAGGATCAAATTTCCCAAAATGAACAAGGTTGGGGGTTAGAGTTATGGTGTTTAATGCCACTTTCAACTATATTTCAGCTATATCTTGGCAGTCAATTTTATTGATGGAAGAAACCGGAGTACCCAGAGAAAACCACTGACCTGTCGCAAGTCATTTGTGAGAAAGCTGTTTAGCCGAGTTGTGACGAAATCGAACTCGGCTTATAATATGATGAATGGCGTCCGGGCATCCGAGCGGCGCAATCGTTTCCGCACAATATCTTAAGAATGAAATGTCTAATCTAAATGAAACTTGGTACACACATGCCAGGTGGTGAGAGGAGGAAGCCTATTGATATTGAGGATTGTAGGACAAAGGTCAAGGTCACAACTTCTAAAAATAGAACAAAAATTTGATACTTTTTTTGTTTCTGCATGATATCTTAAGAACAAAATGTAGGATCTAAATGAAACTTGGTACACATATGCCTGATGGTGAGAGGATAATGCCTATTGATAATGAGGTTTGTAGGACAAAGGTCAAGGTCACAACTTCTAAAAATAGAACAAAATTTTATACCTTTTTCGTTTCCGTACGAATCTTAAGAACGAAATGTCAGATCTAAATGAAACTTGGTACACACATGCCTGATGGTGAGAGGAGGAAGTCTATTGATATTGAGGTTTGTAGGACAAAGGTCAAGGTCACAACTTCTAAAAATAGAACAAAAATTAGATACTTGTTTTGTTTCCGCACGATATCTTAAGAACAAAATGTCGGATCTAAATTAATCTTGGTACACACATGCCTGATGGTGAGAGGAGGAAGCCTATTGCTATTGAGGTTTGTAGGTCAAAGATCAAGGTCACAACTTCTAAAAATAGAACAAACATTAGATAATTTTTTCGTTTCCGCATGATATCTTAAGAACAAAATGTAGGATCTAAATTAATCTTGGTATACACATGCCTGATAATGAGAGGAGGAAGCCTATTGATATTGAGGTTTGTAGGATAAAGGTCAAGGTCACAACTTCTAAAAATAGAACAAAAATTAGATACTTTTTTTGTTTCTGCATGATATCTTAAGAACGAAATGTTGGATATCAATGAATCTTGGTAGACACATGCCTGATGGTGAGAGGAGGAAGCCTATTGCTATTGAGGTTTGTAGGTCAAAGGTCAAGGTCACAACTTCTAAAAATAGAACAAACATAATTTTTTCGTTTCCGCACGATATCTTAAGAACAAAATGTAGGATCTAAATTAAACTTGGTACACATATGCCTGATGGTGAGAGGAGGAAGCCTGTTGATAATGAGGTTTGTAGGACAAAGGTCAAGGTCACAACTTCTAAAAATATAACAAAAATTTGATACTTTTTTCGTTTATGCATAATATCTTAAGAACGAAATGTTGGATCTAAATGAAACTTGGTATACACATGCTTGATAGTGAGAGGAGGAAGCCTATTGATATTGAGGTTTGTAGGATAAAGGTCAAGGTCACAACTTCTAAAAATAGAACAAAAATTAGATACTTTTTTTGTTTCCGCATGATATCTTAAGAACGAAATGTTGGATATAAATGAATCTTGGTACACACATGCCTGATGGTGAGAGGAGGAAGCCTATTGATATTGAGGTTTGTAGGTCAAAGGTCAAGGTCACATTGTCCATCCACATGTTCGCAACTCGGCTTTCGCACCTTTGGTGCGTTACTGATTTTTTGTTAATTTTAGGGCTGTCGTGGTCGTGATCATATGGTAGTTGGATTTATAACAACCTATGCAATCAGTGCCTATCACCATTCACTCTTTAGTCTGTCTTTTAGCTTTGAGTGGGGAATAGTTGTGTAGAGGATAGAGAATTCAAATTTTTTAATTCTATTGCATGAGGACAGGGATCGTAAAACTATTTATAGCTTTCATAAATTAGTATTTGATAGAGATAGATATCGTATGAGGGAAAATGATTCTTGTCTAACAAAGAGATTTATAAGTTTGTTCCTTTACGCAGGTCACACTGATCTTAAGATTTCGATGTAGAAAGCCAAGCATTTTATTGGCTTTTGTGTATACGTTGTTTACATGACTTGTCCATTTTGAATCTTGTCTGCTTGTTAGATGAAGATATTCAGCTTTTTCTAATGACTTGGGTTGATGACCATGGAGTTTAATTTGATCAGAATTTTATTTCCAATGACAGATTTCTCTGGATGAAAAGAAATTTTCTATTTTCCTTCCCACATTGAAACTTTGTCAAAATCTTGTTGCAAATGTTGTGCATCAATAGTGGATTTTATTGTCATGTATACAATGGTGTCATCTGCAAATTAAATGGTGGAGTTTATACGGATTGGTATATCGTTTATATAATACAAAAATAGCCTAAAATCGATGACAGACCCTTGGGGGTTTATGGTGTTTAATGCCACTTTCAACACTATTTCAGTTATATCGTGGTGGTCACTTTTATTGGTGGAAGAAACCCGAGTGCCCAGAGAAAACCACTGACCTGCTGCAAGCTACAGGCAAACTTTATCACATAATGTATCAAGTACATTAGGACACTCCAGATTCACCAGGGACATAGGTTGATTGGAGACCATCTAAGGTCTTCCTGTCACGTTAGGTTTAAATTGGCCTAGTATTTTCAGAGATTTTGGAGGATTATTGCTTAAATAATCCATATTTCCATAATAAGTAAAAAATCTGCAAAAGTATATCACCGGGTTTGTAGCTAGAGTAACACAACGGGTACTACTAGTGGAGCAGGGACTGCTTACCCTTCCGGAGCACCCGAGTGCTATCCTGGTTTTCAGTGGGTTCGAGTTACTCGATCTTTAGTTTTATGTATAATGTCTTGTAGATCTTTGTCTGTCCTTTTTCTTTTGGCTATTGTGTTTTCTTTCCATCCTCAATTTACAGATTCTGATTACCCATTTGGTATCTTCAAACTCTTCATAAATTTAACGGGGGGGGTTAAACACCAAAATTCAAATTCAAATTCATAAACTTAGCTACAAAACATGGAATATATGTTAAAGAGGTCCTAATAATTAAAATTTAAAAAAGCTGAACCGATATTTAGATTCACATCAAACTGTCTTGGCCATTTAAGAATTTTCTATTTGTAGTAACTTATCCACAATGATTTAGAATGGGGACTATTCCGGCCAAGTTTGGTTCAAATTGGCATAGTACTTTAAGAGAAGAAGATATTTAATGATTATTTGCTTAACAAGTCTTATTTCCATAATCGGCAAAAATCTGCAAAACTTGACGAAAAAAACCTCAAAGGGCTGCTAATTAGATAGTATAAATTTCAGCTGATTCAGGCTTGAAGTACAGGTGATTTGGCACATTGAAGAATTTTATATTTGTAGTAACAGCAGTCATCCTGGATAGAGTTTTGCCACCACGTTATAACGGAAATATTGAAAGTGGCATTAAACACCATAATCCTAATCCAATCCTGGATAGAGTTTAGAGCTATCAGATATCATTTAGAATCGGGACCATTCAAGGACTATTTGTCGTGTTTGGTTCAAATTGGTCAAGTGGTTTCTGAGTAGAAGAAACAAATGTAGTTAACAACGGATGCCAAGTGATGGCAAAATTTCACCCTGAGTTTTTAGTCGGGCGAGTTAAATTAAAAACATGCTGATTTAGTGATTCAACTCTGGTCTATGAAAGAAAAGAAAACTTTAAAAAAAATTTAATTATTTGGATAATCAACAATGCCATTTTGCAATCAAACTTGGGAAAAGAACAGATTTAAATATTTACATATATTCTTAAGTTCTCCTGTAAAATATCACCAAATTAAATTAACACTTCTATCATATTGTTTGTGACAAATAAATGCTATCGCTACCATTTTATAAAATCCATTGTATATAACATTTAACTTTGTTGGTGGAGGAAACTGGAGGACCAGGAGAAAAACCACCGACCTGTCGCAAGTCACTGACAAACTTTATCACATAATAATGAATCGACTACACATCGGCATGAATGGGGTTCAAACTCACTACTTTGTAAATCTAACTACCATATGACCACGACCCCCCAAATGCCAATTTTATAGTCTGGTTTGACTTGATCGGGGCTCAAACCCACGATCTACCGAACTCGCTAACCATTACACCACTGATGCGGTTGATATTGGCAATTACAATTAAAAAATTCCTGTGTTGAACCCCAGTGTCAATATTATATAGTATTATTACGTGATGTTTTTCATATTGGCCTAGTTATAGGTCTGAGGCCTGCTGTATTGGCCAGAGGCACAGCCGAAGCCCAATACAGCAGACCAAGGACCTATAACTAGGCCAATATGAAAAACATCACGTAATGATACCTTTATTAATTAACCAGTCCAATATCTTTCGGGACTTTTCCTTGCGATTGTCGAAACGTCTAGTGGGTTCCGATCTAGTTGTTATTGGATTGACTGGAATCGGGCCAATATGGAAAATATCCATATTGGACTGGTTTTTGCCGTATTGACATATTTTATCATATAAAGGTTAATAAATCAGTTAATTAATATAGATATTTATTTCCTGTTGACAATATCTTTACTGCTTGATTAAATATAGTTCTATATATTTGGCTTGAGTTTATTTATTAAATACTTGAACACTTATTATGTACTGACAGGTAACAATTCCTACTCATGTGTATTAGGAATAGAGTGCAGATAGAACTACTGAGGGACTGTTCTGATATGCTATATCTAAAAACTGTTCAAACGCAAAGGCACAATTGTTTTTGTTCAATGGATGCCTTTCAGAAATACCTATGTTCAAATGCATTGATAAGTTAATGTCATTTTTAATTCCAAATTATTTTGTGAAAAAAAATAAAACCAGATTACTCCTATGATAACATGGACTATCTCTGACTCTGTCAAAAGTAAGACTGACTCATAGTGAGTGATAGTTGTTCAATGCCAACTCAGCAATTTTTCAGCTATATCATGGCGAGAACAAGTCAATTTTCAATGAGATGATGGTGAGGTCTGCTTTGTACGAGACCAACACACTTAGTTGGATTTTTATAGTGCTGGTCCACTGAAGAAACTGTCCGCAGATAAACATGTGGCCCAACTCGGACACATTATCTTGATTCCGAGCCAACCAGTGTTTGCTCTTTCTCCTTAATGCTGGGTGCTTAGCGGAGAAGCAACAAATACCAATTTCATAGTCATTGGTTTTACCCGATCGAGGCTTGAATACATGATCTACCGCACTCGAGGCGAGCATGCTAACCATTACACCACTGATGCAGTTCTGACTCATAGAAAATGTGTGATATCTCATATATAGTAGTATATATCTATATGGAATATTAAAACTCTGTCGGAATGCATTCTTTATTCTAATATAAAGTGGCATTCAGCACCATAAAACCAAACATAATATAGTTATGTTGTTATTTGTTTTTGCAAGCAAGATTATCATAAGACAGTATAACATGCCCATGTGATCACCTCTATTAAGCAGTCCATGCCCATGTGATCACCTCTATTAAACAGTCCATGCCCATGTGATCACCTCTATTAAGCAGTCCATGCCCATGTGATCACCTCTATTAAACAGTCCATGCCCATGTGATCACCTCTATTAAGCAGTTCATGCCCATGTGATCACCTCTATTAAGCAGGCCATGCCCATGTGATCACCTCTATTAAGCAGGCCATGCCCATGTGATCACCTCTATTAAGCAGTCCATGCCCATGTGATCACCTCTATTAAGCAGTCCCTTGTAGTAAAAGGTCACCGTTTTCTTGTCCTGTCATAGACAATCTCATATGAATTGAACCTTGAAGAGATCATCTGTTTTCTTTGTCACAAAGGTGAACCACTTAATAGGTTAGCTTTATGATGTTTAATGCCACTTTCAACAATATTTCAGTTATATCGTGGCAGTCAGTTTCATTGGTGGAGGAAACTAGGGTACCCAGAGAAAACCACCGACCTACTGGAAGTCACTGACAAACTTTATCATATATATTAATGTTGTATCGAGTACACTTCGTCTGAGTGGATATAAACTCACAACATTAGTTGAACCACTTCACACAGGTTTGATTGTACATATTGGACAATCTGAATAAACTCAATATCAAAATCATTGCACAGATATGCATATGCATGGTTTGTGCAAAATTATTACAACTTTATTAAGGAATTAACCAAATAATTTATTTACATATACATGTATGTTTCAATTTGCATATTTTGTAATACATGGTATAAATGACAGAAACATTAAGTAGTAAATAGTACATGAATGATTTAAGGCATATGGACTTTATCATCACAGATATATATCAAATCACAGATAGCAGCTTAATTATCTCCCTTAGAATGTCAGGACACTTCCTCATACTGCTGTAATGTTAAGATCTGGAAATACAGAGTAGATTATATCACTTAGAATGTCAGGACACTTCCTCATACTGCTGTAATGTAGAGATATGAAAATACAGAGTAGATTATATCACTTAGAATGTCAGGACACTTCCTCATACTGCTGTAATGTAGAGATATGAAAATACAGAGTAGATTATATCACTTAGAATGTCAGGACACTTCCTCATACTGCTGTAATGTAGAGATCTGAAAATACAGAGTAGATTATATCACTTAAAATGGCAGGACACATCCTCATACTGGTGTAATGTAGAGATCTGAAAATACAGAGTAGATTATATCACTTAAAATGTCAGGACACTTCCTCATACTGGTATAATGTAGAGATCTGAAAATACAGAGTAGATTATATCACTTAAAATGTCAGGACACATCCTCATACTGGTGTAATGTAGAGATCTGATCCAATTTTTATTGTACTAGCTCACAGAAATAACAGTTCAAAGGTAGAATGTCACTCCACTCAAACACATTATCCTGATTCTGAGCCAACCAGTCTTTGTCCTTTTTCCTTAATGCTGTGTGCTTAGTGGAGAAGTAACAAACAGAAATGTCATAATCCTTGATTTGACAGGAATTCACAACCAGTGTTGTCTTAATGCATGGGAACGGTGGGCAGTCTCCTGTGGGCACCACGAGCATAGGGGCCCCTTGCTAATCTATCTATATATGTTGTGTACAACAAGTTTTTTAACGTTTAAACACTGATTATGTTGGAAGTACCAATACAATAAATAAATGTTTAATTTTATCGATATTTACAGTTTTATTACTGAGTAGTTATGGGCCCCAGTGCACTGCTTTTCCTGGGGGCCTATTATGCTGTTAAGACGGCCCTGTTCACAACTACCATTGTAAACGTCCAAGTGACCTTTAAGGTTAACTATGACAATAAAAAAAAATGTTCAGTTAAGATCAACAAAATGGTATTTCAACCTTTTCTTGTCCTGTCCTAGAAAATTTCATGTCAACTGAACATCTTTTAAGAAGTCACCTGTCTTATGAGACCACTTTTTCTTTGTCTCAAAGGTGACCTCTTAATACAGGTTTTACTGTACATTCTTGTTAAAAATAAATGAAAAATTCTCCATTATATATTTAAGCTGTATTTTACCTTATCTTTGAGCCGTTGACATTGTTGTAATGCTAGGGTAAACAACATGACAGCTTCATTTAACCACTGTACTGTACATTCTATCTGTAAAACAAACAACCTGATACTGTATCATTGTTCTTAAAACTGTAATTTCAGTAAACTCAATCTTTTTCATCATTAGTCCTTAAGTTATCTTATAGTATTGAAAAGGCGGACGTGATCATATGGTAGTTGGATTTACAACTACCAATGTGGTCAGTGTTATTGGTGGAGTAAAGCTGAATACAAGGAGAAAACCGGCGACCTGTCTTAAGTTACTGACAAACTTCATAACATAATGTTGCATCGAGTACACTTCACCTGAGTGGGGTTTCGATCTCATGTTAGTGGTGAAAAGCACTGATTGCATAGATAGTTATAAATTCAACTACCATACATACGACCACGACGCCCCCTGAAACCATTAGGAGCATGGTTTTACAAACACCTAAACTTTTTAAAGGCTCATAAAATTAGGAACATTTCTACCATCAAAAAATTCCATCACAAATGCGATTTCCGAGAGGATTTTTGAAATTTAAGCCAGCCAAAAAGCATAAGTGGGCCTCGCAGCCATGTTTAATTTCAGAATGAAATGAAAATTGTGTACAATAGTGAGGACAACCCATGTGACATTTATACCAAGTTTGGCTCTATTTATGCCAGTAGTTTGTGAGAAATAGATTTAAATTTTAAAAGTTAACAGATGACGACAACAACAACGATGGACACAAAGCTATGACAATACCTCAAATGACCCTTTAGGTCAGGTGAGTTCAAATGTTATCTTTTGAGTGTTGGTTTCTTTTGGCTCCCAAATCGGTTTGAAAAATGCAAGCAGGAAATTTCATACCAAAATTTAAGAAAAATCAAAGCACTTATGGTGCTGCAAGACATTATATAAATAACATATAGTTGAGAGGGTGATAGATCAGATTGTTACCCTGAGAACAACGTTGTCAACCAAGGCGGGACCGAGGTTGACAATGTCTTTTTCGAAAGGTAACAATCTGATCTATCACCCTCTCAACTATATGTCATTTAATTTATTATACTGAATGTTTTCACTTTCTCATTTGCAAAGATGTTTTGTTTTATTTTAATGTTTCATTTCATATTCAGTCTATTCATTTTTACAGATGTTCAGTAATTTTGATAGGCTCTAAATGAGAGAGTGACAGTAAAAAAAAATTGTTACCCGCTGAGCCATGTGTCAGAGCAGAATGTTACCCTCGTCTTATCCAATAAAATTACAGCTTACATACATGAAGTATAATAATTGTTAATACTCACTGTCATATATTGTTTATAGTACTTGAAATGTTCAACATTATCAAAAAAGTATGGTGTAATGGGGGATGATGTGATTGGTCTGCATGTATGGTGTCTGGTGTAATGGGGATATAGGCATTAGGGTTATGGTGTTTAATGCCGCTTTCAACAAATTTCAGTTATATCATGGTGGTCAGTTTTATTGGTGGAGGATACTGGAGTACCCAGAGAAAACCACCATCCTGTCACAAGTCACTGACAAACTTTATCACATAATGTTGTACAACTCGGTTGAGTGGGGTTCGAACTCACAACGTTAGTGGTGATAGGCACTGATTGCATAGGTAATTATAAATCCAACTACCATACGATCACCACCACAACGGCCCCTATGATAAATGGGGAATAGCATGTTGAAACTAGAGGCCCAGGAGCCTGTAATCGCTCACCTGGTTTTCAATTTGACATCTGAAGTTAATAGAAAATGGGGGATGTTACAAATAATTTTGAAAGTGGGCCACCCAACGATCATTTCAACTCCAATTTCTGAGCAAAAGATTTAGATGTGATTTTTATCTCATAATATTCCTATATAGAATAAACTGGCTGCAAAAATCTCACAGAAAAATCCAGAATATATGTTAAACTACTCATTGCCACGTAGCTGCAGTTAAAATTTGAGCTCATTTTGATTTATACTAAAGTAGCAATGGACAATTGAAGAAATGTCTATTTTTAGTAACAGTAGCCATCTTGAATGGAGGGTGGTGTTGTCAGACACAATTTTGAAAGGGACCATCCCTGCCAGGTTTGGTTTAATTTGGTTCAGCTGTTTCAGAGGAGAGGATTTAAATGTGATCTTTTATCAAAATATGCCTAATTTGCATAATCAGTATAAATCAGCTGAGAAAAAAAATTCACAGAATATATGTTAAACTACTCCTTGCCATGTAGCTACAGTTAAAATTTGAGCTCATTTCGACTTATACTAATGCAGCAATGGACAATTGAAGAAATTTCTATTTTTACTAACAGCAGCCAACTTGAATGGAGGGCGTGGCTGTCGGACACAATTTTGAAAGGGACCCACCCAGGGACCATCCCTGCCAGGTTTGGTTTAATTTGGTTTAGCGGTTTCAGAGGAAAAGATTTAAATGTGATCCTTTATCAAAATCTGCCTAATTTGCATAATGGGTATAAATCGGCTGAAAGAAAAATTTCACAGAAAAACCCAGAATATATGTTAAACTACTCCTTGCCATGTAACTGCAGCTAAAATTTGAGCTCATTTTGACTTATACTAAAGCAGCAATGGACCATTAAAATTCTACCCCCCTTTTTTCTATTTCAAAATATGCCTAATTTGCATAATCGATATAAATCGGCTGAAAGAAAAACTTCACAGAAAAAAACAGAATATATATTAAACTACTCCTTCCCATGTAGTGCAGTTAAAATTTGAGCTCATTTTGACTTATACTAAAGCAGCAATGGACAATTGAAGAAATTTCTATTTTTAGCAACAGCAGCCATCTTGAATAGAGGGCGGGTCTGTCGGACACAATTTTGAAAGAGACCCACACAGGAACCATCCCTGCCAGGTTTGGTTTAATTTGGTTGAACGGTTTTAGAGGAGAAGATTTGAATGTGATCTTTTATCAAAACATGCCTAATTTGCATAATCGGTATAAATTGGCCGAAAGGAAAATTTCACAGAAAAACCCGGAATATATGTTAAACTACTCCTTACCATGTAGCTGCAGTTAAAATTTGAGCTCATTTTGACTTATTCTAAAGCAGCAATGGACAATTAAAATTTCATCCCCCCTTTTTCTATTTTTAGCTTGGCGGTCATCTTGGTTGGAAGTCCGGATCACCGGACACAATTTTGGAAGGGGGCCATCCAAGGACCATTCCACCAAAGTTTGGTTGCAATTGGTCCAGTGGTTTCTGAGGAGAAGATTAAAATGTGAAAGTTTACGGCATACGACGGACGGACAGACGACGGACTCCAAGTGATGGCAAAAGCTCACATGGCCTTTGGCCAGGTGAGCTAAAAAGGAACAAGGAATGATATATTGTAAAATTCAAAAATTTGACTGGTTGAATACAATATGGATTGTGAATAAGTTATTGCCTTAATTTATTTTTTTTCGTTTCATCATTTACTCAATCATCAAAATCCAATGTATATACAATTTTTGCATATTGTTCGAAAATATAAAATGTATTTGTTCCGAGTTATGAGAAAAAGGTAGAAAAGCAAGACTTGTTTAAGTTTTTTTGGTCTGTTTTGCAGCCAGTGAAAATTCTTTTTTTTATCATACAATGAACATTTGAACAGAAAACAGAAAGGGTTTGTGAGAAGAATGTAAAACACCAACAACGATGATGGACACACACAGTGATGAAAATAACACATGACAGCTTGGGTCATATGAACTAATGAAATAAGTACCTGCTGCCTGGAAGTTATTTCAATTCTGCCTTGTGGTGTATGCTGGATATTATATAAAGACATGATAAGTTTGGAAGAATGGATATAAAAACTTAATGCTGTATCATTTGGCACCGCTGGAACTAATGTTTGCTAAAAATAGAAGAACAGATATTAATAATCTATATTGGTGTCATGGGTTATGGTGTTTAATGCCACTTTCAACATTATTTCAGCTATATCATGGCTAATCTAAATTGTAAATAATCAATGTATGGCTTGATGTAAACAAATATACACCTTCATCATATTCACTTTGAATGATTTAAATTACCATAGAGCCTTAGAGGGAATGTCATGGTCATGATCGTATCGTAGTTGGATTTACAACTACCTATACAATCAGTGCCTATCACCACTGAAGTTGTGAGTTCGAATCCCACTCATGGTGTACTCGATACAACATTATGTGATAAAGTTTGTCAGTGACTTGCAGCAGGTTGGTTAAAACTGACTGCATGTAGATGAAATATTGGTGAAAGTGGCATTGAACACCATAACCCCATAACCCTTACTATAGTGCTATAAGTCTAATAATCTACAGTAATAGGGCAAAGGTCATTCCGCACTAACATATCTCCCTATATATTTCATATAAAACCAAGATTTAAAAAAAATATTCTTGTCAAGTCCTTCCTCACTCGATTTTCATGAAATTTTATGTATTAAAAGCAGAAATAAATAAAGTTTCTTCTTCTTATAATTTTCCTATAATTTTATTTTTACTTTTCTTGAAGACATTATTTAAACATGAAGTTCATTTTTTTCACCAAATCTTACTATACAATCACAAAAATTGTGACATCAATAAGAATAAAAGTTGTTGCCCAGAAACCATTGTGTCTACATAGATGGTCTAGGACAATCACAACAATGACAATGACACAACCGTAACATAATACAATCACCAAATGTTTGTGGTCATGTAACTAACCAGAGGCTCTCAAGAGCCTGTATCGTTCACCTGGTTATAAAAAGAACCAATTGGTCCTATGTAAAAACTATGTCCTGCGGTGGTGGCCATCTTGGATTTCAGATCGGCATAAAAAACCCAAACTTTTTAGAGAACCTTCAAATGATTATTCCTGGACAGTTTGGTTTCAATTGTCCAAGTAGTTATAAGAGAAGAAGCGTTTTGAAACATTTTTCCCATAGGGTCCAATGTTAAACTAAGTCCTGCCGTAGCCGCCATTTTGAATTTTATATCGGAACAAAAAACCTAAAGTATGTAGCGGACTATCCAATGAACTTTCATGTACAGTTTGGCTTTCATCACATTTGTAGTTTCTGAGAAGAAGCCATTTGAACATTTTCCCATAGGGTCCAATGTTAATCTATGTCATGCGGTGGTGGCCATCTTGGATTTCCGATCGGCATAAAAAACAAAAATTTTGTAGAGGACCTTCAAATGATCATTCCTTGGGCAGTTTGGTTTCAATTGTCCAAGTGGTTTCAGAGAAGAAGCACTTTGAACATTTTTCCCATAGGGTCCAATGTTAAACTAAGTCCTGCCATAGCTGCCATTTTGAATTTCATATCGGAACAAAAAACCTAAAGTTTGTAGAAGACCATCCAATGAAGATTCATGTACAGTTTGGCTTTAATCATATTTGTAGTTTCTGAGAAGAAGGCATTTGAACATTTTCCCATAGGGTCCAATGTTAATCTATGTCCTGCGGTGACGGCCATCTTCAATTTCCGATCGTCATAAAAAACATAAATTTTGTAGAGGACCTTCCAATGATCATTCCTGGGTAGTTTGGTTTCAATTGTCCAAGTGGTTTCAGAGAAGAAGCGTTTTGAAACATTTTTCCTTTAGGGTCCAATGTTAATCTAAGTCCTGCCGTAGTCGCCATTTTGAATTTCATATCGGAACAAAAAACCTAAAGTTTGTAGAGGACCATCCAATGAACATTCATGTACAGTTTGGCTTTAATGATATTTGTAGTTTCTGAGAAGAAGTCATTTGAACATTTTCCCATAGGGTCCAATGTTAATCTATATCCTGCGGTGGTGGCCATCTTGGATTTCCGATCGGCATAAAAAACAGAAACTTGGTAAAGGACATTCCAATGATCATTCATTTACAGTTTGGGTTCAGTCAGTTCATTGGTTTAAGAGAAGAAGATCTTTGAAATTTCAGCCAATCAGAGCATATTATTGGCCCTGGCAGCCATGTTGAATATCCGACTGGAACGAAAAACAGAAACTTTGTAGAGGACCATTAAAAGAACATTCCTGCTAAGTTTGGTTCCAATTGGCCAAGTGGTTTCGGAGAAGAAGCTTGAAATGTGAAAAGTTTACAGACGACGGACGCCAAGTGATGACAATAGTTCACATGGACCTTTGGTCCAGGTGAACTAATTATAACACACAGGATAAGGGGAGATAATCTATATCCCCTTATTTCATTAAAGCATGACAATGTCAACATACCATATTTCTACTAACCCACAGGATAAGGGGAGATAATCTATATCCCATAATTCCATTAAAGCATGTCAGTGTCAACATACCATATTTCTACTAACCCACATGATAAGGGGAGATAATCTATATCCCATAATTTCTTTAAAGCATGACAATGTCAACATACCATATTTCTACTAACCCACATGATAAGGGGAGATAATCTATATCCCATAATTTCATTAAAGCATGTCAGTGTCAACATACCATATTTCTACTAACCCACATGATAAGGGGAGATAATCTATATCCCATAATTTCTTTAAAGCATGACAATGTCAACATACCATATTTCTACTAACCCACAGGAAAAGGGGAGATAATCTATATCCCATAATTTCATTAAAGCATGACAATGTCAACATACCATATTTCTACTAACCCACAGGATAAGGGGAGATAATCTATATCCCATAATTTCATTAAAGCATGACAATGTCAACATATCATATTTCTACTAACCCACAGGATAAGGGGAGATAATCTATATCCCATAATTTCATTAAAGCATGACAATGTCAACATACCATATTTCTACTAACCCACAGGATAAGGGGAGATAATCTATATCCCATAATTTCATTAAAACATGACTATGTCAACATACCATATTTCTACTGTATATTATATCTTCTATTGACTTTCGTTTGGGATATGCCAGACATGATCTTCCCTGATTTAAACTGCTAATCAATTTATCTAAAAGCTGAAGAAATAAAGTAACAAAGTCATTAGATATATTTTTTTTTCATTGACATGTACATTTCCTAAATACAGGGATGATTCTGCTTAGAAAATAAAAAAAAAACTGAAAATCAATGAAAAATTGCTGACACCATCACATCCCCTTACAAATGGTCCATTTTTGACCTGTTCTGATGGTGTTCAGCAACTTTCTGCAATTTCCCTCCAGAGGAAAATAGAAATAACTGACAAAAATCCCTGTACATAATCTAATTATTATTAAAACTAAGATTCTTCTCCCTTAGGCATAGTTGATGTAACGTTATAGCCAATTTTGGCTATTCTGTTTAGGCCCTTTGGTAAATTCCTGCTTCCAAAACTCATTAATGATTTAGTTTTCCAATCTTTTGACATTTATAATACCTGATGAAGGTTATTACAGAAAGGCATCATGCACACTAATTTAGAAATCTATGTTTTTAATACATTTTTTATATCTATTGTAATCAAGCATCACTGGGACTGACATCAGAATATACAATAAGTTTATACAGATCTAGGACTGACATCAGAATATACAATAAGTTTATACAGATCTAGGACTGACATCAGAATATACAATAAGTTTATACAGTTCTAGGACTGACATCAGAATATACAATAAGTTTATACAGTTCTAGGACTGACATCAGAATATACAATACGTTTATACAGATCTAGGACTGACATTAGAATATACAATAAGTTTTATACAGATCTAGGACTGACATCAGACTAGAGGTACTGCTGGACGCAGAAGTCCCGCTGTGATACATAACTGGAATAACTTAACTGTCCGCTACGTGGGACTAATACCCCCTGCGTCCCCATCATCTTAATTGAGCCAAAACATATTTGGAACACAACTTTTAGATTCATAATTCTGGGAAAACTCGATGGACCCACCCACCCTTTCAACATTGGCACATGTGGATCTAACAACATATAAACTTTCATATACTGCCAGAAGAGTTGCACTTCCAATTTCTATGTTTGAATGTGCATAACTGCACATTAGAATCTAAGGATGTACAAGTGCATAGTTTTGGGCATAACTCTAGAAAAATTCAATGGACCGGGATATGCTATTAATGTGCACATTTTCATATTAGGATCTTGCAATATACTAAGTTTCACAAGCATCTCATTAAGCATGTGGAAGACTTATGACAAAGTGCATGGTGAATTTTCTCAAAATTTCTAATTCCAAAGAAGCATAACAGGGTAAAACTCAATTGACTGGGATATCCTACTAATGTGCACATCTTCATATTAGGATTTTGCAATGTACAAAGTTCCATGAACTTCTAATTAATCATGTAGGAGAATTTGCGATGACAAAGTGCATACTGAATTGTCTCAAAATTTCTAAGTCCAAAGAGGCATAACAGGGGTAAAACTCAATGGGCAATAACATCCTTTATACTGCAAAGTTCACACATCATGATCTTAAATTCCACAAAGTTTGGTGGAAATCGGACAAAAGATTTGGAAGTTGGTCTGGACAGACAGACAGGCCGATTCCTATATACCCCCCAAACTATGTTTGCGGGGGGTATAAATTTACAATAAGTTTATACAGATCTAGGACTGACATCAAAATATGTAATAAGTTTATACAGATCTAGGACTGACATCAGAATATACAAATCTAGGACTGACATCAGAATATACAATAAGTTTATGTTTGCATGAACCACAGTCCTGTATGAATACATGAAATCACTGGGGAATGATGTTAATAATCTGTTTGACAACACTCATGTACAAAATTACAATATATTGGGAGTTTTATCACTGTATTATTTATTATAGCCAATGAAAGGCATCATGTTAGAATGTTGTATTAAGTACACCCTGCCACAGCCAGGTAGCAAGCTCACAACATTAGTGGTGATATAATATACCCTGCCACAGCCAGGTAGCAACCTCACAACATTAGTGGTGATATAATATACCCTGCCACAGCCAGGTAGCAAGCTCATAACATTAGTGGTGATATAATACACCCTGCCACAACCAGGTAGCAAGCTCACAACAATAGTGGTGATATAATACACCCTGCCACAGCCAGGTAGCAAGCTCACAACTTTAGTGGTGATATAATACACCCTGCCACAGCCAGGTAGCAAGCTCACAACCTTAGTGGTGATATAATTACACCCTGCCACAGCCAGGTAGCAAGCTCACAACCTTAGTGGTGATATAATACACCCTGCCACAACCAGGTAGCAAGCTCACAAGATTAGTGGTGATATAATTACAGTAATGTTTTGATAAAGCTTTTAATTGGCATTAATTCATTATTAAAAATTTAAGATGCTCATCTTTGGAATGTCAACTTTTAACTAAAATTTAATACCCGTAAATCTTTAATGAAAGAAACCCAGCTAAAACAACTCACGTACGAAGACATTTTGAAAACCAAAAAATTGCTAAGGGCATATATGCTAATAATTAAATGACTATTGACTATAGATATATGTACATGTACCGTTAACGATCTGCCGACCATTAATTAGAAGATAAACCTTTCCCTACGTTATAGCTATGAGAAAATACTTGCCGTAGAATGAAATTTGAGCGGAATTTATTTTGGCGATTTTTGTTTGACCGCTAAAATAAGCGAAAATTAGCACCCCGGGAAAATAACCCGCTATACGGTATACCCTGCCACAGCCAGGTGGCAAGCTCACAACATTAGTGGTGATATAATACACCCTGCCACAGCCAGGTAACAAGCTCACAACATTAGTGGTGATATAATTACACCCTGCCACAGCCAGGTAGCAAGCTCACAACTTTAGTGGTGATATAATACACCCTGCCACAG